>QJPP01002220.1:0-179204 GCA_003996215.1 Jaltomata sinuosa | reverse complement strand
CAAACAACAAACAAGGGTGGAGCCTCAAACAATGAATGATATGATGCATGAAGATCTCAAGTGAAATGGTATCTCTGTATGTACCTCCTCCAGTGCCGATCCGGCCCAGCAGGTAGGTTCCATGGAAGGACACTGCCCGTATACCTCTACTCCACCGTATACCCCTCCTCCAGCACACGCAGCCCGTAGCCCCTGGCCCGGATGGCAAGGTCCATGGAGGTCCCAGACCCCATACTAAAATTCAGTATCAGAACATGTCGTCCGGAAGCAAGTCCGGTATCAAGATAGAGACCCAATCTCGAATATGCATTGCCCAGACCCTGTCCAGGACTAAAGTAGTAGGAAAATATCTCAAAAACCCCTCCAAGGGTGCCCGGGCGTAACCGGGTCTAAACAGTAAAAAGTCATCTCAGGTGCTCGGTCCGACCGAGGCTAAAAAATCATCTCAAGTAGCAAGAAAACTCAACTAGCAGCTCCGGCCCTGCCGAGTCTAGTGATAATCGTAAAACTGATGATTTTAAACCACAAGTGAAATCAACCATTTCCAAATCATTTCCATAAAAAACGGGCCCCCCGGGCTATGCAAGGTTTAGAAAACAGTGTCAGTAGGCCCGAAGCCAAAACCACAGTAAAACATGGATAAAACCTCTTTATATGCATGGAAATGGTATGATCACACACAATTGCTGCCCCGCAGCTCACAATCAACCTATCGACCCTGCACAGGCCCACAGCTACTCAGCAAGCATAACCAGCCTAGAAGGATAATTCTATGTCCGGGACTCGCGGACATTCCTAAAAATCCCACCTTCTATGTTCCAGAGTCAACAAGGCCTCGCAGGACCACAAGGGTAAATAAAATATATCCGCAATACTACAAACAACGGAGGAATAAAAATAGGCGGACATGAATAAAGCGGTCAAGGTCTGTGGTACCAACCTAATAAACCAACCCAAGGATGCCCATTAATACAATTTTATTCTATATATGCGGAGTCTAGGGAAATTAAACCGTAACCTACCTGTCGTCCGACGATAAGCTGCTGGAACAACAATGTCCAAGCTCGAACCACTCCGAGAAAATCCAAAACTAACTCGGAATCGGATTCGGATTTAAGACGGAATAACTTGACGTAGATAATTGATGCACTGTGGTAATTTTTGCACCACAATTATATTCCAAGAAGTATTAAGTGCTGTTGGCAGCAATTAAATAACACCTTGCTCCATTAACTCAATGATCTATTCAAACCCAATTATGTAATGAAAGTTAGGCAGTATGCAAGTTAATTAGTTGATATATACTTACTTAGAACTTAGTCATTATGAAAATGACCCTATGCTGCCACCACTAAAGTATACTAGTGCTGCCTTCACCTTCCACTTACACGTGGGGGTGGAGGTGGCAACCAATTTCCCTCCGTTAGGTATATATTCGGGTATTGCATAAATTCGTGGTAAAATAAATATAGTATTTTAAATATACCATAATTATTAGAAAATTATTTCCAATAAAACCTACTATATTATAATAATAATTTTCAACATAATTAAATTTACTATCTCCGTTAAAATATTACGGAGTATAAAAACCTTATAAAATAATTACGTCTACACTTATATTGTATCAAATATATTTTTCATAAACCTTTTAAATATTTTGAAAAGGCAATCATAATATAATTTTTTACCAAATTCAACTTCTAAATAAATATTTCAAATACACGCACGATACTAGTAAAGTTCTTAAGTTTAGGCTCGTAATTCGCCTACGCACGATTTTGATATTCAAGAATTCTCTCGGGATCCTCCCTTATATTTTATAACTGTTTCGGAACTGAAATGGCATTTTAAAACGTGAAATTGAAGCTTAAATCGGGTTAAACCCGACCCGATTCGCGACCCGGTTCGCAACCCGTTTTCTGCCAGACAGTCTGCGGTAAAACAGTCATAACTCCTTGCTCCGAGATTATTTGGACGTGCGGTTTTGTGCGTTGGAAACTAGACTCGTAGACCTTCGATTTGGTATTTCGGGGGACTTCTAACTCTTTATATACAGGGAGAAAAGCCCTGACACATTTGACCCAAAGTTCAGAAAATTTATTAAAGGTCTTACGATACCTTTTGTCAATTTGCTTGACTTCAAAACTTAAACGTGGAAATGACCGGAAGGGTCATTACAATAGTATTGGTTTAATTCTTCTTTTTGATGTTTTATCATTTTTGTAGATGATTCTTGTATTTCTGGTTCGTAATTTATACTTGTGCTTGGTTCATATCTTCTGCTACCTGATATGCTTAATCTTGGTTCATAGTTTATTCTTTTAGATGTGCTTAATCTTTCTTTTACTATTTCTAAATCTTCATCAAAATCTATTTCTTTATAACTATATTCATTTTTGTCTATCAGAGTAACTATCTTTTCAAAGGGTTTTTCTATCTTTATCCTATTTATTTTATTTTTTGCTGTTATTTTATGTTTAGTAGTTAATACATACAAGTTTTTACATCTTGCTGTAAAAAATTTACTGCCCGGGGCTAGTTCTATTCCTGACATTTTCCAATATAATACTAAAGATTTATCTCTATTTTTATCTGATACTGCTACTGAATAGTTAGCACTTATTATAAATTTAAACTTTTGGTATATTAAATTTCCTTTAACTGCGCTTATTATGCTTTTTTCTATAGGTTCTATTATTCTATCGTCTGCTAAATATATTTCTATTGGTGTATCTATTCCTTCTCTAAAACAAGTTTTTATTAATATTTCTGTTCCGAACTTATTTTTTTTCAATAAGCAAATTAGTAAACTAGACATGCAGAATCGATTTATTAATTAATTCAAATAAATCAATAATATATATATATATATATATATATATATATATATATATATCTGATTCCCCTTGAATAAATAATTAATAAATAATTTATGAACAAAAAAATTTTGTGAATAAATTCTTTACTACAAAATACGTATACAAGTTGAAGGCAATAACTACAAATAAAGTAATGTCCTATTGCTTCCAACAAATCACTTTAAAAGGGTGAAATCAAATAGAAAAAGGAGAGTATTACACATAAAATGTAAAGACGAGGAATAAGAAAACTGACCTAGCTGCTTCCAAAATGCAAGAACACTTCTAACTAATTCACATATCATACATAGAGTGAGAAATACATGAGATACGAGGATGACCTTTTGCGTCGTGTAGATAATAAATGAAAAATACTGTAATTCATGTAATCTCCATCTTCCTCGGACTACGGACCATATCGAGCTCCTTTAATTTGTAGGATGAGAACAAATTGGAGGATGATAAATTAAGAATTAAACTTTTATTAAAGTAAGGATAAACTGCAAATAATGAAAAAAATTGTTAGTAATATATAGGTCACCTCACTTTTGGTGGATAATTAATGTAAGAAATTAATTAAAATAAGTAAGTAAATCAACAATACATAAAGTAAAAAGGGGTAGGAGAGAGAGAGTATGCGGAATCAGGATTACAAGGCTGAAAACGTTCCCAATGTGATGTTACTTTCTCTATTCTATTTTTTCTATGATCAAACTCTGTTAAACGCCTTAAGACAAGACGAAAAGAATTCTTAAGAAAATTATTCAAGAGTACTAAGTAAAATATTTCAGCATTTGAAAGTCATGTGAGGCTAAAATAAATTGTATCAACGTATGTCGATAATTTAGCATAATTATTAAAGTTGTCAAGTATTTGAGGCTTTAAAAAAATGTGACATACAAAATCAGAAAAGAGGAAAGTAACGAGGTGCTTTCTTTTTTATAAAGCTCTATGTGCTTCATAGGAGAAGTCGGTTATAGCCTGTCCTTTTTCATCATTTCCCAACATACCTGGCCATCGATAGGGCTTCATTTGAGCTCTGCTTCACACATTGATTCCTCCTCTTCCGTGGTTGAACTCCAAGTGACACCATTCCATTGTGATATACATGTCAAAAATATTCAAAAAAGGGTGAGAGCATATCTGCCCTTAGTGTTTGACTAATCAAAAGAAAATAAATTTTAAAAAATAAAGTAATAATAATTCTTGATTGAAGTAAGCACATAAAAGGGAAAAAAGATTTTAACAAGAGAGCTTTTCAGTTGTTTCACCGAGTAACAGGATTTAACATAAATTCATAACTTTTGTGGCTCTTCTGATAATTAAATTAATCAAGCCTCAAATATCTTGATCTAGACCCTGAGATATATGTTCATTGCAATGTCCCGAGAAGCTTGATTTATTGACGGAAAGAATCTAAGACATATTATCACTGCTAGTACTTATACCACTACTCGATTATAGCATTATAATATCCATAACAACAAATCTTGCAATGAGAATGTGACCAACAAAGAGAAATGACTAAAATATATGACAATATACTAATATAATTGTAACTACCAATTCCATTTTCCAAAAGAGAACCTCTACACTAATAATTAATCTAACAGAAACATTTAGCATTTCAAGATTACCCATTTGGACTTATCATGAATATCCAGAAAAATTCATCACGTACGGTACTCACAATATGTAAACAACAAAGATAAGAGAAAACTAAGAAAGATTAATGTGATGGCATTGAAAATATTTTCTAAACAAATTATCCAAAAATATTATGTCACGACCCAGATCGCCGTGAGTGGCATTCACCCAATCCCCGGGTGAGCGAACCATCACTTTCTCGAACTTAACCGTTCTAACAGCTCAAAATCAATGTGCAAAAAGTAAACTAGCAATCAATATCAATAAAATAACTCTATTATAATAACCCTGCGGAAAATCTCCCCTAGAATCTGAAAGTCAACATACCAAAACACTACAAAAACTAGAGTACGGGGATGCAACTCCAACAAAAGAAACAGTCTAAGCCCGAAATAAGTGGGCTACAACTTCAAAAGATAGAAATCAAGACAGCTCGACCAAAGCAGCTCACCCTTGACGTCTGAAAGCGCTGGGACTACAAGTGAGGTCGCGTATCAACCGCAGATGATCACATGTACTCACAAAAGAAAAAACAAGTGCAGTATCAGTACACAACCACCGTGTACTGGTAGGATCATCAGTCAGTTCCAAATAAACAGTGTATGAGCGGTACAACAAATAAAGTAAAAGTACAGGAACACATGTAACAAGTCAACAGGCATCCCTAGACTACAAGTCTTTACCTAGATTGTTCCCACATGTATTACACTTTTATCACCATGATCAACAATCACGTATAACAATTAAACAACCCTCTTTATATAGCCCAGACCCACCCTGAGATTCCCTCTAAACAACACCTAAGTGTTAAATATGCAACCCGATCTACACCAAGACCAACTCAAAATCAGATATAACAATAAGCTGCCCTCTCAAGGACTATAAATAATTATCACATTTCAATAACACAATCCGGTCCACTCAGGGGACCCATAATTCAATGCATAATGCAGTAAAGTAAACCCGTACCAGGTGTGGTACCCGAAGTCAACCAGTTAGTATTTCCCATACATGGCATGGTACCCGAGCCAACTGTTAATATATTCTATACGAAACGTAGTACCCGAGCCAACTGTTAGTATACCCGTACCAGGCGTGGTACCCAAGCCAACCGAATGTCAACCAATCCACAGTCACAAACAATGAACAATCAACTTGTAAACCAATCCAGCAAAATACACTGTTCAATTCACCAGACTGTTAAACAGGACCATTAGACATTATTAAATCATTCCCCGAGCAATGCAAACATCATACAATTACTTAGATAAGAGTACACAAACATACAAAGTATACAGGAACCAATAACCATCACCTACCTCGAAATGATCCAAAGCTATACTCAACCCGAGCTTTCTCGTTCTCCAAAATTCTTGCTTGTTCTTGGTCTAAAACAATATAAAAGTACTAAATTAATAAACATTGCCTATACATTACCCAGATTACAACGAATCCCAAACCCCAAGCCAACCATGATCATCCCACCCTTTTTTCGGGCTTTTTCACCATTAATTCTCCTAGTTTTACAATTTTTCATGGATATAATTAGAGAATTAAAGTCACATGATCATAATACATTACTTTTAACCATACCCAAATACTTTCACACATAGAACCCCTCTCCTTCCCCGGAGTCTATCATCCCTAAGTCATTCCCAACCTTTCCCCAAGTCTACCCCTTGCAATTCTATAGTGTAGGGAAAGTAGTACAAAGTTTGGACAGTAGAAACCTTACCTTAGGGAAGAAAAATAATGCAAAATGGAGGAAAATCGCCTGGAATCGCCCTAGCCCTTCTCCCAAATGTGTTTGTGAAAACTGAATGTGTTGGAGAATGTTTCTGCATTAATTCCCTTCAAGCCCGATATAGCGGTCCGCTCTGCTATAGCGTTACCACTATAGAAGAGTCATCCGCTATGACGGAGGCTGACCATAGTTGACTTCTGCTGTAGCGGTATTTTCTCCGCTACAACATAGGTTGCTATGGCAGAGTGTCAATTGCCGTGGCAGTTGACATGGAACAGAACATTGTAAAGTCCCCAAAATTGGTCCATTTTACAGCACACTTATTTTCTCGATGTCCCGGAATAACCCCTTCGCATCAACCTCGATTCTGAGAGTTCTACTTGCTCAAATTCGATTCCAAAAAGTCCCCCGAACTCGTTTATGTCTTAGCTAAATGAAAAACTAGATCAAGTCAAGACTCCCTTCCCAATACTTACCCGAATTTTCCTAGACCATACCTCACTCCTAAACTGGTCGAGACTAGCCTAGCCCAGAATTTTCAACTCCCAAACCCAAAAGTTTTTTAACCCAAAACTTGGCACGAAATATTTACAGTAATGACGAACCCGTTTGTTATAATAGATACCAATTTACCCATCATTCATCCCCTAACAATCAAACCCAAAAATATGGAAAGTAAACAGTGAAAAGAGTAGTACCTATATCCTCAAACAAGTGAGGGTACTTGTTCCACATGTCCCTCTCGGTTTCCTAAGTGGCTTCCTCAACTGGACGATGCTTCCATTGAACCTTTACCATACTGATCACCTTTGTCCTCAATTTTTGGACATCCCGATCAAGAATCAAAATTGGTTTCTCTTTATAGCAAAGATCCTTATCAAATAATATCTCATCGCACTTGATGATGTAGTCCCCATCCCCATGGTATTGTTATAGCATAGATACATGGAATATCGAATGGACTCCCGACAAACTAGGCGGCAGTGCTAACTTGTAAGTCACTGCCCCCACGATCTCAAGAACTTCAAACGGTCTGATGAACTGAGGGTTGAGCTTGCCCTTCTTGCCGAAATGCATAACTCCCTTCATTGGTGACACTTTCAACAATACATGTTCACCAACCTGAAATTTCATATCCCAGACCTTGCGATCCGCATATTCCTTCTGCCTACTTTAGGAAGCTAGTCACTTGGCTTGAATGCCGCTTTCCTTTTCTTGTGCCTCCTTTATCAAGTCTACGCCCAGCGGCTTTACATTACCTTCTTCAAACCACCCAATCGGTGATCTACAACCTCTCTCATACAATGCCTCGAATGGTGCCATGTCAATATTAGATTGGTAGCTATTGTTGTACGAGAATTCGTACAATGGTAGGAACTGGTCCCAATGACCCCCGAAGTCAATCGCACATGCTCTCAGCATGTCCTCCATCACCTGGATCGTCCTCTCTGACTGACCATCAGTCTGAGAATGGAAGGCTGTACTAAAAGTGAGTTGTGTACCCACCTCTTCATGCAACTTACCCCAGAACTTAAAGGTGAACTGTGTACCCCTGTCTGAAATGATGGGCAGTGGTACTCAATGAAATATCACAATCTCATTCACATAGATCTTAGTCAACTGCTGTGAATTGTAGTCTACCCTGACCAGAATAAAATGAGCTGACTTGGTCAGTCTGTCAACAATGACCCAAATTGAGTCATACTTCCCCAAAGTCTTGGGAAGACCCACCACGAAATCCATGGCTATTCTCTCCCACTTCTGCTCTGGAATGTGTATTCTCTGAAGTAGTCCTGCAGGTTTAGTCCTGCAGGTTTCTGGTGCTCATACTTTACATGCTGGCAATTCTGACACTTGGACACAAAATCAGCTATGTCCCTCTTCATCTCAGTCCACTAGTAAAGCTGTCTCAAATTTTTGTACATCTTAGTCTTACCTAGATGAATTGAGTACCGCAAACTATAAGCCTCTGCCAAAATATTCAGTATTATATCATCGACCCGAGCAACACAAATCCTTCCTCTGAAATTTAGTACCCTGCCAACGTCCAATGTGGCATCCCTGGACTCCCCAGATATTACCTTACCTCGTAGCTTATTCAATTACAGATCCTGAAACTGCTTGGCCTTTATATCCTCTATGAAACTGGCTTTAAGTTCAACACTGGCCAACACCCCACCTCATTCTGAAATACCTAAGTGCATGAACTTGGACTCCAATGCTTGAATTTCCCTTTCTAGTGGTTGTTTGGACACCCCAAACAAGCCAAAATGCCCATGCTAACTGTCTTCCGGCTCAATGCGTCTGCTACCACATTAGCCTTACCCGGATGGTATTGAATAGTCACATCATAGTCCTTTAACAACTCCATCCACCTTCTCTGCCTCAGATTTAAGTCCTTCTGAGTGAAAACATGTTGCAGATTATGATGATCAGTGAACACCTCACACTTGACACCATAAAGATAGCGTCTCCAAATCTTGAGTGCAAACACCACCGCTACCAACTCTAAATCATGAGTCAGATAGTTCCTATCGTGAACCTTGAACTACCTAGAAACGTATGCTATCACATTCCTATCCTGCATCAACACAGCACCCAAACTTGAATGTGAAGCATGAGAGTAAACAATAAAGTCTTTACCTTCAACCGGAAAGGTCAAAATAGGAGTCGTGGTCAGAAGTGTCTTGAGCTCTTGGAAGCTCTCCTCACACTTGTCAGACCATACAAACAGTACCTCTTTTTTATTTAGCCTTGTCAAGTGAGTAACAATAGATACAAAATCCTTGACGAACCTCCGGTAGTAACCTGCAAGCCCAACAAAACTCCTCACTTCAGTCACAGAGCTAGGCCAAACCCAACTCTTGACTGCCTTAATTTTTTGGAGATCTACCATCACCCTCTTTTCTGACACTACATGCCCCAAGAACGCAACTGAAGTCAACCAAAATTCACACTTGAAGAACTTCGCATAAAGCTTTTGATGTCTCAATATCTCTAACACAACCCGGAGATGTTCAGAATGCTCCTCCCTACTCTTGGAGTAGATCAAAATATCGTCAATAAAAACAATGACAAAAGAATCCAAATATGACTTAAATACCCCATTCATTAAACTCATGAATGTCGCTGGTGCATTAGTCAACCCAAATGACATCACTAAGAACTCGTAATGCCCATACCGAGTCCAAAAAGTAGTCTTAGAAATATCCTCGGGCCAAATTTTCAACTGATGGTACCCTGACCTCAAGTCAATTTTTGAAAACACTGACGCACCCTATAACTGGTCAAATAGATCATCGATACGAGGTAAAGGGTACTTATTCTGGACGCTAACCTTGTTCAACTGCCTATAATCTATGCACATCCAAATACTACCATCCTTTTTATTTACAAACAATATTGGAGCACCCCAAGGCGAAGCACTGGGATGGATAAATCCCTCATCTAGGAGTTCTTGAAGCTAAATCTTAAGTTCCCTTAACTCTTCCGGAGCCATTCTATATGGAGGAATGGAAATTGGGCGAGAGCCTGGCTCCAGGTCAATACAAAATTAGATATCCCTGTCCGGAGTCATACTAGGAAAATCCGCTGAAAACACCTCTCGAAACTCCGAAATAACCGGAACTAACTCAATAGCTGGGGACTCCACACTATCATCCTGAAGATGAGCAAAAAAGGCTAAAGACCCTCTCCCCACTAGCTTCCTAGCCCAAACAAACGATATAATCTTGACCGGCTTAGGCCTGTAAACACCCTCCCACTCTAGCCTATCCTTACCAGGAATCTCTAGAGCCACAGTCTTGGTGTTACAATTTAACACAGCATGATAAGGGGATAGCCAAGTCATGCCCAAAATGACATTAAAGTCAACCATGTCCATAATTGCCAAATCTACCCAAGTATGCAACCCCACAAACACAATAGAGCAATCACGATACACGTGAGTCACAATCACAGACTCTCCAACTGGGGTAGAAACATGGATAGGGAAATCAAGGTTATCACATATTAAGTCCAGACCCAAAGCAAACTTCACAGACACATAAGAATAAGTAGAACCTGGGTCAAAAAGCACAGAAGCCATCCTATCGCAGACTAGAATTGAACCTCTGATCACCGCGTTTGATGCCTCAGCCTTTGACCTCCATGGAAACACGTAACACTAAGCCCGGTCATCAATTCGAGCCACTTCCTTTGCAGGCTGCACCCCGCCCCTGCCCGCGCTGCCGTTCCCCCTATCTCCCCTTCCTCCCTGAAAGTTATATCGCCCACCCTATGAATGACCCCTAGCATTACCACCTCTACCTGTCAGGACCACACCTTTAGATTGCTACTGAACCTAATTACTGGTCTGCCTGAGTGGGAACTCCCACTTAAAGTAGACCAGATCACCACAATGGAAGCAACCACGATTAAGTGGAGGCTTGCTGGCAGATGTGTAAGAGGCTCCCTAGACTCTAGGAGCTAAAAACTGCTGATTATCTCTCGGACGACCACTAATAGCAACTGGCAGAGCTGACTGAATAGGACGAGATGAGTATACCTGCTGATTCTGGCCCCTGGAGTACGAACCACCACAATTTCCCTCATTTCGGGGCTTCCTGGCTAATACATTATCCTGCCCCGCTTGCTTGACCCCTTCTAATTTCTTGCCATAATCCATCACTGCATTAAATCCCTTACCTGAAGAAGTCATGTGCACGTACAATACTTGTAGTTCAATGTTCAGGCCCTTCACAAACAATTGGACCCTCTCCTCCTCTGAACCCAACCACTGAGTAGCGTAACGAAACAAAGCTTGGAACTTTGTCTCATAAGTAGAGACTGACATGCTTCCCTGTTCCAAATTCAAGAACTCATCCTTCTTCATGTCTCTCAAAGCACGAGGTACATATTTCTCCAAGAAGAGAGCATGGAACTCCTCCCAAGTCAAGGAAGGGAATGTCGATGGCCTGCACTCTACCTAACACCTCCACCATTGCTTAGCGTCACCCTTTAGCTGAAATGTGATGAACTCAACCCCATGCTAACGTATGATACCCAACTTATGCAACCTTTCATAGCAATCCAAGATGAACTCATAAGCATCTTTTCTATCAGTACACTGAAATGTAGGAGGTTTCGGCTTGAGAAATTTGGTCAGCATCTCATGTTCATTTCCTGTCATTACCGAACCAAGCATTGGCCTGAAGAAATCACCGATGCCTGAAGCTGCATTTATCCTAGGAGTTGTAGTGACCGCTGGCTGAGTGCCCAGATCCTGATTTGCAACCCCCACGGGGGTGGCTCTTGCACCAACCAAACCACTCAAGAAGTTCCAAGCCTGCTGAAGTGCCTCGAGCGTTAAAGGGGAGAGGCATGCACATCCAGCCCGTGCTACCTCCGCCTGTGCCTCACCATCCTCACCAACAACCTCCACTTCTTCGACAACCTGTTCCTGAGGTGGGGGAGGGGTTGCTTCTCGCACTCCTGCAGAAGCTTGAGCTCCACCCCTAGCGGGTGTGGTTCTACCTCGTCCTCTTCCCCTTCCCTTGCCTCTACCACGGACAGTCAGGCCCGCTGTTGGGACTAGTGCTCTAGCTCTGTTACTCCTAGTATTAACCATCTGCGGACAGAAGAATGAATGAATCAGATACCAATTTGTATCACCAGATACCAATTGAAATCAAGTTATAGCACCAAGGAAGAAAGAAAAGAGTTTTTTCTAAAGTCCTATAGCCTCTCGAGGAAAAGTACAGACATCTCCATACCGTTCTGCAAGACTCTACCAGACTCATTTTGGTACGACAGTATCAATAAACCTAGGGCTCTGATACCATCTTTGTCACAACCCAAACCACCGTGAGTGACACTCACCCAACTCTCCGGTGAGCGAACCATCACTTCCCCGAACTTAACCATTCTAACAGCTCAAAACCAATGTGCAAAAAGTAAATTAGCAATCAATATCAATAAAACAACTCAATTATAATAACCCTGCGGAAAATCTCCCCTAGAATCTGAAAGTCAACTTACCAAAACACTTCCAAAACTAGAGTATGGGATGCAACCCCAACAAAAGAAACAGTCTAAGCCCAAAACAAGTGGTCTACAACTTCAAAAGATAGAAATCAAGGCAGCTCGATCGAAGCAGCTCACCCTTTACGTCTGAAATCTCTGAGACTACAAGTGAGGTCGCGTGTCAACCGCTGGAAGATCACATGTACTCACAAAAGAAAAACAAGTGCAGTATCAGTACACAACCACCGTGTACTGGTAGGATCATCTGTCAGTTCCAAATAAACAGTGTATGAGCAGTACAACAAATCAAGTAAGAGTACATGAACACATGTAACAAGTCAACAAGCATCCCTAGACTACAAGTCTTTACCTAGCTTTTTCCCACATGTAATCCACTTTTATCACCATACCAACAATCACGTATAACAATTAAACAACCCTCTTTATATAGCCCGGACTCACCCTGATATCCCCACTAAACAACACCTAAGTGTTAAACATGCAACCCGATCTACACCAAGACCAACTTAAAATTAGATATAACAATAACCCAGACTCTCAAGGACCATAAACAATTATCACATTTCAATAACACAACCCGGTCCACTTAGGGGACCCATAATTTAATGCACAATGCAATAAAGTAAACCCGTACTAAGCGTGGTACCCGAGCCAACTAATTAGTCTTTCCCGTACCATGCGTGGTACCTGAGCCAACCATTAGTATATCCTGTACCAGGCGTGGTACCCGATCCAACCGTTAGTATACCCGTACCAGGTGTGATACCCGAGCCAATCGAATGTCAACCAATCCAAAGTCACAAACAATGAACAATTAACTTGTAAACCAATCCAGCAAAATACACAGTTTAATTCACCAGACTGTTAAACGGGACCATTAGACATTATTAAATTATTCCCCGAGCAATGCAAACATCATACAATTACTTAGATTAGAGTACACAAACATACAAAGTATACAGGAACCAATAACCATCACCTACCTCGAAATGATCAAAAGCTCTACTCTACCCGAGCTTTCCCGTTCTCCAAAATTCTTGCTTGTTCTTGGTCTAAAATAATATACAAGTACTAAATTAATAAACATGGCCTATACATTACTCGAATTACACCGAATCCCAAACCCCAGGCCAACCATGATCATCTCACCCTTTTCCCGGGCTTTTCCACCATTAATTCTCTTAGTTCTACCATTTTTCATGAATATAATTAGAGAATTAAAGTCATATGATCATAATACAGTATTTTTAACCATACCCAAGGACTTCCACACCTAAAATACCTCTCCTTCCACGGATTCTACCATCCCTAAGTCATTCCCAACCTTTTTCCAAGTCTATCCCTAGCAATTCTATTGCGTAGGGAAAGTAGTACGGACTTTAGGGAGTAAAAACCTTACCTTAGAGAAGAAAAACAATGCAAAACGGAGGAAAATCACCTGGAATCGCCCTAGCCCTTCTCCCAAACGTGTTTGTAAAAACTGAATATTTTGGGGAATGTTTCTGCATAAATTCCCATTGAGCCAGTGGTCCGCTCTGCTATAGCGGTACTGCCGTAGCGGAGTCGTCCGCTATTGCAGAGGGTGACCGTCATTGACTTTCGATGTAGCGGTATTTTCTCCGCTATAGCGGCGGTCGCTATGGCGGAGTGTCAACCTCTGTGGTGGTTGACACAGAACAGAACATTGTAAAGTCCCCAAAATTGGTCTATTTTACAAAACACTTATTTTTTTGAAATCCTGGAACAACCCCTTCGCGTCAACCTCAATTCCGGGAGTTCTACTTACCCAAATTCGATTCTGAAAAGTCCCCCAGACTCCTTTATGTCTTGGGTAAATTGAAAACTAGCTCAAGTCAAGACTCCCTTCCAAATCCTTACTCGGATTTCCCTAGTCTATACCTCACTCCTAAACCGGTCGAGACTAGCCTAGCCCAGAATTTTCAACTCCCAAACCAGAAAGTTTTCTAACTCAAAACTTGGCACGAAATGTTTACCCGTAACGATGAACCCGATAGTTAAAAATTAACAAATATAAATTATAATTTGAAACAAACTTTTCTCGAATAAAGATCAAGATAAGAATGACACTTATGTCTTTTACTTCAAGCACTACTACTTAGTCATATTCTTTACTGCCTAAGACAAACTAGACAATGAAAAATGAAACACAAAATAACATCACAAAGCAAGAATTAACCGTAGGAGATTTCATTTTAGTTTTCATATACTAAGTATTCATCTCCAGTCATATTATAAGCAAATAACTATCAACAAATTAAGTTCAATTGGAACTTACGTGAGACAATAAATTGGAGCAAAACAGACCTTTATGCGGAGACCTTGATGACGACCTGAGCTACAGACCAAAACCTCGAACTGAACTCAGCGATACTCGACGAGAAGAGCTACGAGTCTTTCATGGCTATGGGTTCACGTCGGAGAATATGGTGAGAAGTTGTTGCTGTTTTAATGGTTGATAAAAATGGAAATGGAGTGTGAAAGAGGACATTCGCATGGCTATTTGGACTTTGGAGGAAGACTGGTGAAGAGAAAGAATGTCATGGCTACTCCTCCATTACTACTAATGTCTCTTTTTTTTTTCTTTTTTATGCCTAGGTATATGTAAGAAGAAGAAGAAGAAAATAACGTTGGGGATGGAGTTAAAAGAATGAAAAGAATCAAATAATTTTGGGGATATCAATGTGGGAAAGGGAATGGATAAGGAAATAATTGATTTGTGGAATAAGATTTTTGTTCCAAAGGAAAGAAATTAATTTCTAATTTCGTAGGAGGATTTCATGGATATGTAGATAGACCAAATTCAAAATTTAAAATTTGAGCTTGCTTGGGTGTAAATAAAATTCTATCAAAAATATATAAAATGGATAATTGTTAAATACTAGGTGAACTATATATATATTATTAAATAAATAAATATATTTTTGATTGTTGAAATAATTCACCAATATTTACGATAAAACGAACTATAGCTTTAAAAATATTTACTCAAATATTTATAAAATAACATAAAAGATAAATACAAAAGAATAAGTAAATAAATATTTTTACAAGTGAAGAATGTTATAATAATAATAATAATAATAATAATAATAATAATAATAATAATAATAATAATAATTTGACACTAAAATAGTGCAAATAATACTTGTTAGAATTTGGTAAAGTAAGTAAAACTTACGTTTTTGGCCTCATGAACAAAATAGACGCTCGAATGAGTAAAATGACAAAAATATGGGACAAAATTGGGTGTCAACAACATGGACCCTGGTGTATCCCCCACAGGTCATGGCTAGTTAGGAAGAAATACGACCCTTTTAGCATGTGTGTACACCCTTTCTTTTATTATTGCTTTTATTTCATGGTGAGATGGTATTGTGGGATGATATGAGACTACATGTATTGGTTACATTAGTGAAAGTTAGATCGACCTATATTCCATGTGATATACTATTGAAAGTGATTACTCTTACATTCTTGTGGTGATATTCGGTGGCTTATGTAACCTTGAGATTACTGGTGTTGACTTGACTTGATATGACTATCTGTTGACTAAATTATATGCTAAGTGTTGAAGTGTCTTTTACTTGATATTTGATTTGATTATATACTTGTTCTAAACTGAGTTTGCCTATGATACCTAATAGTACATAGTATTTTGTACTGATACTACCCTGTACTCTTCTTTTGTTGAGTGCAGACCGTGTTCAAGAGGCTCAGACGTGACCTTATCTAGACTAGGCAGCTGACACTAAGATCCAAAGGTGAGCACTACATCTCAGGCTGTCGTGGATCTTCCTTGAGTCATTGTCCTTCTTCTGAACGATGAGACTCTTATTTATTTATTTTTTATCTTTTTGGATATCTTATACATTATTTATGATTAGTGTTCTTATATAATAACTTTCATTTCTTGGGGGATTTTTAGTTAGTCAAATTATTCCGCTCTTATTTATATAAGTTTTTTACATTTATTATAGTTACTGTTGGTTTTTACATTATCTCTTTTTAAAATTTGGTTAAGTATAAGGGTCGGGTTTGAGTTAGATGGCTCCCCCATCGGCGGGTTAGTGTAGGTGCCACTCATAGTTATTTGGGTCGTGACATATATTATATTTATGACGGTTATTTGTTGATTGAATAAGTTTTGGGGGTAAATTAGAATGACTATTTCCATTAGACTAAGTTTAAAGTTCAATGCATGCCAATTGTTTGATAAAATGTTTGAAAGGAGGTTTTGTGAAAAATATGTCAAATATTTAAGTGTGGAATAACTCTAAACCTCACTTAAGCTTAAAAATTAGCGACCCCTACCATGAAAGTTAGTATACCATGTTCATAATTAATTATATGATACTAACTAGAGCTTAGTTACTCTTAGAAATTTACTTGGTTTTATGAATGAAGTTAGTAACTTTTAGTAGTTTTTCTTGAGTTGTTCGTTGTTTTAGTATCTAGTCTTAGGCTAGTATAGAATTTTATTGTAGTTTTTCTATTGTGTGTTGTATACTTAATTTCTATTTCTTTAGGAACCATGTCTTCAATGAGATCAAGAAAATTCTGACTCAGGTGCAGATACAGGTTAGACATACATTCCAAGAGGCTAATCAGTTAGCAAACAATCTAGCTAACCAAGCATTCAATCAAAAAGAAGTCCTTAGCTACCAGAGTTTTCAACAGCTTCCTACCACATGTAAACAGATAATCAATATGGAGAAAGCTCAAATACAAAATTTTAGAATCAAAACAAGGAAAATAAACACCCCAACAGACCAACTTTAACAACTTTAAATAGCAAAGCATCAGGTTGCAAAGTTATACTATTTACAAGAATTGTATTGGCCACTTCATGGATGACATAACTGAGAGAAAATACAACCTTCTTAGCCTAGGCTACAACATCTTACAAAAATGGTCACTAGTAAAAAGTGAGGGCATTGGAGTCGAGGAGCCTGTTTTACTCCTAGCCAGAGAGGAGTTACAAAGGAAGGGCTTGGGAGAAACTGCTCATTCTCCACCTCTGCTTCTACTGCATGCAAAGAAGAAGATCATATACTTCTAGCTGGAAAAATCAAACAACCAGAACCTGAGGTACTCAAATACGACTGCAACTCCATGGTACCTGACTTTGCACCTCTCATGGGTTCATGAGGAACTCAAATCCACCGGAAAATGTATCTGCAAAGAGCGAGTCAGTCATCAAAATCAAGGAACAAAGAAAAAAAGGAAACTCACTTTAGGGATATATTACTTCTGTAAGTTTCAAGACAAGCTCAGTTTCCACTTCCCTGGCCCAGATTGATTGATGATCCAGAGAATGAAAAGATGAAACTTTAAGTTAGAGATCAACATCAACGACGCTATTCCCACTCCACAGAAGCTGAAGACTAAAATAGGAAACCTTATTTTCTAGGGCCGTTTTTATCTAAGCTTAGTCCATTTGGACCGGGTCAAATATTGTATAATTTTGTTTTTTTTGGGCTAAGTTGAGCCTATTTATTTGTTTTTCTTTCGGACTTGTTTTTCTAATCAATAAAAGAGCAAAGAGCTCCTTATTTGTTTTTTAAAAAAAGGTCAAAATGAACTAACACCTGAAAAGGGGAAGGCTACAACTAGTAGTCAAAGCAAAGATAAAAGGCTAATGAAAGATAATTAGACACAATGCAAGTAATCAAAAATATCAGATGGATTGAATGTGGTTAATCCTCTAGGAATACATTGGTACATACATTTTGAAGTTACCCTCGAATCAAACATTGATACAACTCCTCTCCATAATAAGTTTCACTACCTTAACAATGATATTATGCATATAAGATTGAGAAGCTTATTTAGTTTGCATGGCGTAGCCAATATCTGTATGATGAAAGAGTTCTGTGCTAATTGAGTGCCTAGAGTTGAATTTGAATGAAAATATAAAGTAAAAGTGAGAGGGTTGTGGTAAAGTATACCTACCACACAATTAATGAGTACATGGAATACAAACAATGCCCCTATGAAATATTTGAGGAACTCTATAAAAGGTCCAATTAACAAATACTTTGTGAACAAGTTTGTGATTGCAACTCGAATGTTATATGACAATGTGATCCCTGAGAGAATCATATATATATTCAGATATAGACTCAATTAAAAATAATGAATAAGAATACTTCCGCACACATACCGCGCACAGGCACTCCAAAAATGGTATCAGAGCATATAGGAGTTATTAGTAAGAAGATAAGAAAATTAAGAAGAAAATTAAAGAGCTTATACCCGGAATATAAACAACTCAGTATTACAAAAACTGATAATAACAAATTAAATAAATTAATTAATACCATATCTAAAACAGAATATAAATACATTAAATACTTAAAGAAACAATGACTAATAACAATAACAAACACAGACAAAAGCTTAATGAAATGATTATAGTAAAAAGACAAGAATTAAAACATAGACAAAATAGACTAAACACTAATATATTTGCAGGAGTTTGCCATAAATCCCTATTAGCACAAAGAAGAGTTATATTAGAATTACAATTACAAATAGACAGTCTAGAATATAAATACCAACATAATTTATAAATGAATAAAGAAGAATTTGCATTAGAAGAAAAAACATATGTAAATCCGGAAGGATTAAAGATAACAATAGTATTTTCTAATTTAGGAAGAAGATATAAAAAAATAGGAGATAATCTAAATTTAATGTTAGAAAAAGAAACGGTAAAATTAGAAGATAAATTAACCGCAATGGTTAGAATAACAAAAGAAAATGAAGAAATAGATAGGAAACGAGAAATTGAAAAAATACAACAACAAACAAAAGAAAAAATACAACGAATAGAAGAAGTAAAAAAACACTAAAATAATAAAACTAGAAAAAAAATTAGAAGTACTAAAACAATTATATGCAAATAAGCAAAAAGAAAAAGAAAAACGTAGAGAAGAGGAACAAGAGTTAAAACTGACAAATGAAATAGAAAAATTTAAATTACAATTAGAAGAAGAACAAGACAATCTACCAAAAATAAGCATAGACGAAATAAGTGAAGAAAGTGATAATGATAATGATCTAGGAGAAAACTATTCGGAAACAAGTGAAACATATACCGAACTAATAGAAAAAATGGAAAAAGCAAAAATAAATCCAGAAATAAATACAGGAGATATGAGCACTGATGATAAACCAAGTATATCAGGAGTAAAGAATCCAAAGCAATTAAATCCAAGCTACTATAGGACAGACTATAATTCATATGATAAAAATAAAACGTTATGGGAAAAAAGGCCGAATAAGAAATGGACACCAAGGCAGATAACTGAACAAAATAATTTTTTAGATCTAGATTGTGTAGCAGATATAAATAAAACAATTCAATTATGGACAGGATATATCTCAAAACAATTAATAGACAATAAAATATCAATAGCTGAAACACCAGGATATATAGAAAGAACACTCATAGGAACGGTAAAATTATGGTTACAAAATTTAACAAATGAAAGTCTAGAAACATTAAGAAGTGATAAAAAATACGATGGAACAGATGCTACAACAGCCACGGAAATATTATTTAAATATGAAATAGCAATAAGAAATGAATTTGGTAGTATGACGACGGAAATAGAAGAACAAAATAAAGAAAAAACTATAAACAGAAATTTAATGTCAAAATTAGCAATATATAATATGTGCTATCTAGATGAATATACTTGTGCATTTAAAGACTATTATTACAAAGGAACATATAATCCAGATGAAAGTAAAGAAATAAGAAAATTATATTTTACTAAACTACCAGAACCTTTTAGTTCAAAAATAATAAAAAATTGGAATGAAGCAGAATTAGTAGATACTCTAGGAGCTCGAATAAAATTTTTACAAAATTGGTTTATGGAATTATGTGAAAAATACAAAGAAAATATTAAAATGGATAAAATATTAGTAAAAAATTTAGCATGTTGTAAAGATAGAACAGCACCCCAATTCGGATGCACAGATAAATATTATAAAAAAAATAAAAAGATATGGTAGTAAATATAAACCATATAAATCAAAATATAAGTATAAAAAACCAAGAAGAAGATATTATGTAAAAAACTACAAATATAAAAAACCATATAAAACAAAGAAAAAATTAACGGAATGTACTTGTTATAATTGTGAAAAACTAGGACACTTAGCTAGATATTGCAAATTACCAAAAAACCTAAAGAAAAAACAAATTACTGAAATAATAATAGGAGATGATAAATATACACAAATAGAATATATAGATTATGAATTAGGGAGTGAAGACAGTATATATGAATTGTCAGAAAATGAATTATCAGAAAACGAAAGCGAAAACGATATAAATAATAATATAGAAGAATCAGAAGAAGAAAATTATGACTGAAAAAGATATAAGGATAATACAACAAGAAGAACACCAAGATGAACAATCCTCAGAACAAAAAATAATATTTGACACCAATATATTTGAACAAATAAAAGGAAAAGAATTAGATCTAAGCATAGATAAAATATTAGAGGTACCAACAGTAAAAAATTGGTTTAAAAGACAAAAAGAAGAATATTATGTAATAAGCCAAAGAGAACATATAATAGATTGTAAATACATTAAAGATAAAGCTAGAATACCAATCTTAAATAAAAAAGTACTAAATAAAGAAATACAAGATATAAAAGCAAAAAATCCAATAAAATACGTACATTTAGGAGGAACAGAAATACTAATAAAAGCATGTTTTAGAGAAGGAATAGATACCTCTATAGAAATATACTTAGCGGATGATAGAATTATACAACCTATAGAAAAAAGTGTAATAAGTGCAGTGAAAGGTAATCTAATATACCAAAAATTTAAATTCATAATAAGTGCAAATTATTCAGTAGCAATAGATGATAAAAATATAGATAGATCATTAGTTTTATACTGGAAAATGTCGGGAATAGAACTAGCACCAGGAAGTAAGATATTTACGGCAAGATGTAAAAACTTATACATCCTTACAACAAAACATAAAATAACAGCTAGAAAGAAAATAAATAGAATTAAAATAGAAAATCCGTTTGAAAGAATAGTATCAGTTATAGATAATAATGATTATAGTTATGCAGAAATGGACATCGAAGAAGACTTAGAAATAGTAAAGGAAAGAATAGAAACGTCAAAACGAACAGGTAATGAAATACCAGAAACATCATCAAAAATGAGTACATCAAGAAGGATAAGTTATGTAACTCCACCAAAATTAATAGAAGAAATAAAACCATATCATTACTACATAACAAGATTAATGGACCAAAGGAAATATTTAATATTAATAAATACAGGACAACAAGAAAATTATATTGCAAGAGAATTAATACCAGAAAAAGAAATAATAACAAATGAACAACAAAATTCGGAATTACCAAAAGCATTAAGAAAAATTGAAGAAACAACTGAAAAAGAATTAATTATTGGAGGAATACCAATATTAATAAATTTCAAAATATATCAAGGAGATAAAAATATCACCCTAGGAGCAAAGTGGTTAGAAAAAGTTAAACCATATAACCTAAAAGATAAGCAATTAACAATAAGTTATGAAAATAAAAAGGTAGTAATCAAAAGAACCTTAATATGATAAAATAATAAGTTAACATAATAAATGACAAAAATATATATACTTGCCAAGATAATAGTAGAAGGATATTATAATAGATATTATACACCTATGATGGATACAGGAGCAGAAGCTAACATGTGTAAACATAATTGTCTACCAGAAGATAAATGGGAAGAATTAAAAACACCCTTAGTAGTAACGGGATTTAACAATGAAGGAAGTATGATAACACATAAAGCAAGGAATCTAAAAATACAAATATGGGATAAAATACTAACCATAGGAGAAATATATAGTTATGAATTTACAAATAAAGATATATTGCTAGGAATGCCATTCTTAGATAAATTATTCCCACATACTATAACAAAGACACATTGGTGGTTTACTACCCCATGTGGACAAAGAGTAGGAGCAAAAAGAGTAAATAATAAATTAAGAAAAACAACACCATGGATCAAAGGAAGTGAGAAAATTACCCAAAAACTAGAAAATATAATACCAAGCAACCATAAAATAGAAATAATCATATTTTCTATAAATAAGATAAAACTACTCCAAGATAAATTAGAACTACTATATAATGATAATCCCTTACAAGGATGGGAAAAACATAAAACAAAAATAAAAATTGAACTAATAGATGAAAATAGTATAATAATGCAAAAACCTTTAAAATACAATTTTACGGACCTAACAGAATTTAAAATGCATATACAAGAATTATTGGACAATAAATATATACAAGAAAGTAACAGCAAACATACTAGTCCAGCATTTATAGTTAATAAACATAGTGAACAAAAACGAGGAAAAAGCAGAATGGTTATAGATTATAGAAATTTAAATGCAAAAACAAAAACATATAAATATCCAATACCAAATAAAATACTAAAAATCAGACAAATACAAGGATATAACTATTTTAGTAAATTTGACTGCAAATCAGGATTTTACCATTTAAAATTAGAAGATGAATCTAAGCAACTAACAGCATTTACGGTACCACAAGGATTTTACGAATGGAATGTACTTACCCTTTGGATATAAAAACGCACCAGGTAGATACCAACATTTTATGGACAACTACTTCAACCAATTAGAAAATTGCATAATATATATAGATGATATACTATTATATTCCAGGACAGAGGAAGAACATATAAAATTACTAGAAAAATTTATACACATCATAGAAATATCAGGAATTAGTTTAAGTAAAAAGAAGGCAGAAATAATGAAAAATCAAATAGAATTTTTAGGTATACAAATAGATAAAAATGAAATAAAAATGCAAACGCATATAGTACAAAAAATAATTAATTTAAATGAGACACTTGACACAAAAAAGAAGCTACAATCATTTTTAGGATTAGTTAACCAAGTAAGAGAATATATCCCTAAATTAGCAGAAAACTTAAAACCACTGCAGAAAAAATTAAAGAAAGATGTAGAATACCATTTTGACGAAAAAGATAAAATGCATATAAAAAAGATTAAAACTTTGTGTAAAAAACTACCAAAACTATATTTTCCAAATGAAAAAAGGCAATTCACATACATAGTAGAAACTGATTCTAGTGATCACAGTTATGGAGGAATTCTCAAATATAGATATGATAATGAAGAAATCGAACATCATTGTAGATATTATTCGGGATCATACACGGAACCACAATTAAAATGGGAAATAAATAGAAAAGAACTATTTGGGTTATATAAATGTTTGTTAGCATTTGAGCCATATATTGTTTATAATAAATTTATTGTAAGAACAGATAATACACAAGTAAAGTGGTGGATAACGCGAAAAATACCAGACTCGGTGACAACGAAGGAAATAAGAAGGCTTGTATTAAATATACAAAACTTTACATTTACAATTGAGGTAATAAGGATTGACAAAAATGTTATTGCAGACTACCTATCAAGACAAATGTATCCAAACTGAGCCAGAAGATAATACAATGAATAAGATACTCGAAGCCATTACTACACTTTGTATTAAAGTGGATAGTATGGATGAAGAGATAAAAAAGCTAAAGACTAATGAAGTTAATCTGAAGTCTAAGGCTAAAGATAGCAGTCCCCAGGAAGACTATAAACGTCCGGAGCTAGAAGGAGACGTTGGGAAACTCCAAAAAACCCAAAATAATTTATTTGCTAATAATGCAGGTACAAGTGTAGGTACAAGCGGACAACCTACAAAATCACAATACAAAAATACCAATTTAAACACAATGTTCACAAACCCATTTACCCAAAAAATACAAAGACCAGTTATGGTACCACCCCAAATAAATACATACGCAGCAAGTTTACACCAAGAGAAAAAGATATGCAACCATTTGTCCCAAAACTACATACAAAACATATATAGAATCCAGACATATTTAAACCTAAACCCAAGATCAGTTACAACTACAGACCCAACCCAAGACTACATAACCCAAAAATTACAAGGATATAATAGACTCATTGCACAGCCAAAGACAAGTTCGAACTTAGTCAAAACATATTACCATTATGGACTACTTAGTACAGTATATACATATGACGGAGAAGAGCTACAAGGAATACCAGAAATACACCAAGCATTTCTAACCTACAAAAGAGTTACGAAAGGAAATTTATTCTATGTGAAATTTTATACAGCACCAACAGAGATATTATATGACGAGATAAAACCAGTGATCCAAGTTGTAAAGCTAGGATTGACAAAAAACATGATATTACCAGACAATATAATAACACAACCAGAAATACCTATGATAGAAATACCCAATTTCTATGCAAACAAACGAATTATTGGAATTTCAACCATTATTCAAGAGCTAGCAGATAATTATTTAAATGGAAACGCGATATGGAGCTACTACGCCAGAGACCAATTAATGATTTATTCAAATTCAAGAAGTATAAGAGAAGCAGATATGGAAGAAGTCCAACAATGGATATTATCATTACTTAAACCAGAAGAAAAACCGACGACAAGAGCATTGAAGAATGAATTTATTTCTCAAAATCTATTAACAAGATACTGCAAGATAATTAGTCATAAATATCCAGATCATCGTTGTTCAAAATGCAATGGAGGAGATATGACAGAGATACCAGATGTACAGCTGGAATGAAGATATGCGGAAATAAAAAAAGGAAACAGTGAAAATTGAAAAAAGATATGCAGAAAGAAGGAAAGAAAGTCAAAAGGGAAATAATGGAATTTGAAAAAATGCAACATTTTGCCTACCATTGATAGGATTAGATAGATGTCATTGTCAATGTCACTGTCAGTTATTTAAAGTTTTGTACCATATTGTAAAAAAGCCATAAAATAAAAGACAGATGTAAAAATAGGAATAGTATAATTTTTGTTTTATTATAAAAAGTCGTAAAGTAAATAGTAAGAGTCATTCATGAACAGTAAAGGTCGTTCATGAAAGGTCATTTGTTAATAGTAAGAGTCATTTGTAAATAGTAAGAGTCGTTTTTTCCTTCTATAAAAGGATGTAAGGGGAATGAAGGAGGAGGGCATCGAGCATCAGATCAGCAAAAAAATAAGAGAAAATCCCTCACCTCTTAATTCCTCACTTGTAAACCTTCCATATACATAAATAAAATATATCTTTTAAGTAAGCTGTGGAGCATCTAGACGAGCTAAAAAATCAGGTATACTTATTCATAGTCATGTATAGCTAAACTTTTATATTCCTTATAATCTCTTTTATATCATGTTTTAGTACTGTTGTAAAGAACATCTTAAGAAGGCTTGCCATGGCTAAATATTGCTGAGAGTAGTTAAGCCCAGACTATGCCATCCTAAGGTCGAAACCGGTAGGCAAGGAGACCGTTTAGGGGAGTAGACAAAGTTGAGGCACTGTTAGGGTAAACGATTGAAGCAAGAAAAGCATGGTAGTGGCTAGAAGAGATTGTTCAAAATAACTTATTAAAAGATGATGAACTTTATGATAAACAAAGAGATTAGAGGGAATATGTTTAGTAAAAAACATGACAAGAATAAATATCGATTTAATGAGCAATAAAACGTACCTAATAAATGATGATAATAATTATAAAATACTCATATTATATACCCTTAAACAACTTAATAACGATATTAGGAGAAAAATCTACGATATTTTAGTTACTTTTGAGATAACAGAAATAATGGAACAAAGATGGATAGAACTAATTATACCAGATGATATAGATAACTTAGATTTATACGAACTAGATTATATTCGGATCAATAAAAGAATTTAATCAAAATATGAATACAGAATCATTTGAAAAATGGAGACACACCAAAGAACTAATAGATTTCCAAATATACCTAATAAAACAAAATTTAGATATTTATTTAGAAACAGGAGATACTAAAATTTTAAAATATATGAAAAATAATATAATAAACCTTCAAGAATCACATATAAAAGAAAAACAATTATACGAAGCAACTTTCTCACATAAAAATAAAAATAATAAATAATGGACTCAGCTACAAAAATGGATGAATCTACCCACGACTTAAAAATAATAAGTAACCCCTCAAAATACCAAATATTTTTTAAAAATAAAATATTAATCACTATCATTAAAACAGTTAATCTTAACAGAGATTTACAACAAATTATACTTGATAAAATCATTAATTCTACAGAAGATTTTTGGCCATACGAATCAAATATATATCCAGATATAGACTCAATTAAAAATAATGAATAAAAACACTTCCGCACACATACCGCGCACTGGCACTCTAAAAATGGTATCAGAGCATAAACCTTTCTAACGCTATCAATAGACATTGAAGCATACCACTTATATCTTTGATTTGATTTCTCCTTATTCCCCCCTCTCATATCCCAAATCTTCTTCAAGACATTCATCCTAACACCTTTGTTTTGCTCTTTGATCATTCAAGAGGAAGGATATCACCAATTTCAATTCTTTTTATTTCTTATCCATCTTTTGGTAACTCATGCAATTTCACACGATTTTGCTAGGTGCTATCCCCAAACTTAAGCTCATTGCCTCATTTAGCACTTTAATGCTCACACCCCTAAACTTAGGTTTTCACCTACATCAATCACCCCACAATTTCATTTCTTTTCCTCCCAAACTTAGGTATTTAGCCTACATTCATCTTTTTTAAGCATCTAGGGAGGTCGGATGCCAAAAGATAGAGGATTTAAAAAGGGAAAGGTGTGTAACAGGATTGCCAAAGAAAAGTTCAAAGGTTAAAAAGGGTTGACTAGTAAATTAATGTAAGGGAAGGAACTTTTGGTAAATTGACAATCCAAAGACGGCCTAAGGTAATTTTCCAAGCTAAGCAACATATGAGATTTTACCTTGAATTACAACCGGGGTAAGTTATGCAAATGAATAAACAAAGGTCTCACCACACTAGGCATCACAACACTTGGGGTTAAAAGTTCTTCTCAAAGCCAATAAAAATGAATGAAATTTGACAAGCTATTCCGAGATTCAAGCCATTTATTTGTGAAGAATGAGCAAAGTAAAGAATTTAAAAATCATGATATAGAGAATGCTTGAATTCTTTCCCCCTTATCCTTTCTTAAACTCATTTTATCTGCCAAAATTTTTGGTGGTTCCATTCAAAACAAGTGCGACACAGACTAGATACACTGTACTAAGACTGGCATTTTTCCTTAAGAATGTTGCTTCTTAATCTATCATAGGGAATTGCCACCCGGTTTGACAACAAAAATAATGAAATACAATAAAATGCTCCTTGGGAAAGAACCGCGACATAAAGAAAACCCTCGGAGTTTATTGCATCTACTATTAACAAAGGTGAACTTTTGGAACCAAGTGCTCATGAATCATTTAAAAATGGTCCCAACAAAGTCACTAAGCGCGAATTTGCAAGTTGCATGGATAGTTAGACAATAGATGTGTAAAACTGACCCAGTAACGGCTCAAACTAATGAATTAATTAAAACAAGCCATTAAAGACATCACACTCACATGCAAGCATACAGATTAATCCCGATGAGGGAAAAATAACATTCTAAAAAATAAGCTCTGCAAGGGCAAAATAAAAATCATCCAGAATATACAACCCAAGCCCGACAAGGGAAATCAAAAGTTTCTATAATAAATAGAACAATCCTGACAAGGGCATCTAAATGTATCAATATCAATCAATCAAAATATAACACCAACCCCAACCTAAGCAATTGCATTGCCCCCAATGCACATATGTATAAAGAAGTAAGGAATGGGAGTAAGGACTACCTGCTAAGCACTTGGCATCAAAATTCCTATCCTGCGATGTTTGTGAATTAGTGGTGGCATGACCAGTGTGAGCCTCATCAGATTAAGCTCCTATAATAGCTAACTGGACATGAACATGAATAGTGGCATCATTGGGCAACTAGGAGCTCAAACTAGCTCTGGGTCTACGAGGATCCTCATCGGATATATATAATCTCATGGCACTTGCCATCGCCTGGGACTCTGTCAGGGTCTGTGACATATCCACGCCACCCTGTCCTCCAAGCAGCACCTCATCCGACTCTGAACTACCCACAACTACATTTCCTCTAAAAAAATCCTCCAAAAGATTCATCCCCTTACTCGGTGTAGCCAAAGCATCATATAAAAAACTGAGGTCGGGTACAAAGTATGTTACATTCGATTTCATTTTGGCCCTATCCTTTTGAAGTGTAACTACCAGCCCCTCAAGAGTGTCAACCCGAGCACGCAATTTACCCATACTCTCAGAGATAGGCATTAAAGCTGCTTTGATAGATTTCTGTATATAGTTTTGGAACTATCATGATCTAAAATTGGGCCATGATGGCAGCTATTATAACTCCCCCCAGTAGGCAAGTCCAAACCCAAAGCAATGATTAACAATAAAGAAGAACATAGGAAAAATGCCAAAGCAAAATACTATGATAAATGGGACACAAGTATATATATGTACATAATACTACAAAATATACAATACGAGCCCAAAGGTGTCATGACCCAATTTCTCAGGTCATGATGGCACCTACAACCCCTAGTAGGCTAACCAATCCCCGTACTAACCGTTTTGGGGATAGAACAAAGACTTGACCAACCCTAAGACTTGGTATCGACAATACAGAAGCAATAGCCTGAATATATACATAATGAAACTACACCAACCCTAAGACTTGGTATCGACAATACAGAAGCTTCAAATGGAATACAAGCGCTAGAATTAACAAAATGATAAGTACAATTGTCTCTAAATATACAAAGAGTAATAGTACAAAAGAGGAGATGTGTTCAAGCCCCGGTCGTCAGGTGGTCACCCCAGTCTCGAATATCCAAAAGTTGTACGAGTCTCCAACATGATCAACGATGAAAGCTCAACTAATATCTGCACCAGAAAGATGCAGAAGTATAGTATGAGCACGAATTGCTAAGCAACGGGTACCCAGTAGGCATCATTGGCCAACTGAGTGCATATAAAATATAAAAGCAATAATAAGCAGATAACAAGGAAATAGTCACGAAAAATAAGGAGGAAGCACACATAACTAAAACAAAGAGTAATCAACCAAGAGTTACAAATATAACATGCTAGCAGAGAAGATATACATACACAGAAACACAGGTGAAAGAAGGGAGTAGGATGCACCTGGGATCCTTGCAACAACAGTACATATAAAAGAGAGTTTAAAGAGAAGGACAATATACCGGTAACCTCAAAGAAAAAGGGAAAGAAGGAAAGCAATTCATCTGACGAACTAGAAGCCATATACTAACACAAACATGCTTAGGACATCAATTTCAAGGTAAGAATCGGCGTAACACGGTTTCTCAAGCATAACCCAAGGATGGAATAACTAAACCACAAGCCTCGGAATAATCATAATCCCCAAAGCCTGTGCCTCAACAGGCTAAAATAATGAATCCAAAAAGTACCCAAGGTCATAAAAAGCTCTAAGAAACAAATGAAGCAATAATCTACCTACTGCCCCAATGACCGCCCATTCAATCGAGGAACACAATTAAGTAAAAACAAACCCTCTGGCTGTCCATACAACTAGAGCGTACACTGAGCACACAACAAACAAGGGTGGAATAGGAATACAATATGCATTATGATGATGTGATGAATCTGATGTGATAGTAACCTGTATGTTCCCTCTCTAGTACCCCAAAGTCCCAATAGAGGCAGGACCCATGGAAGGGCTCTACTCGTGTACCTCTACTCTGTCGTACACCCCTTCTCCTAGCATGTGCATCAGCCCGTAGCCAGTAACCCAGGAATGATAGGTTCCACGGAGGCCTACTCATAGACCACATACAACACTGTGCAAATCTCAAATAGTAGCTCAATACTAGGAACCTCTTAGTACATGCCCAAAATTGAACCAGGTCTAAAATAGTATTAGTAATCTCAAAGACCCTCCGAAGGGTGCCTGAAGTTTTTCCAGGTTTAAAATTAGTAAATAAGCCTAAATAACCCTCTCAAAGGGTGCCCGGAGCGTATCCGGGTTTAAAACTATTGTAAAACATGTCTAGCACTCCGGCATAGCTGAGTCTAGTATCGATAATAAAATCAGTGATAAAATCAACATATTACCACTTTTATCTCGAGAAAAATCCACCAGTCAATACCAAATCTCATTTTATCATCATTTATACTGAAAATGGTCCCTCGAGGCCATGCAAAGTTTAGAAAACTGGTGATAGTAGTCCTGAAGCCAAAATAGTGGTAAAACATGCAGAAAAATCCTTTTTCATGAATGATATGCTCGCTAACAATATAAATTAGCCCACAAATTTGTTGTCCTTTTTCGCTCAAATTTTGAGCATGTGCTCCGGGGATGGTAAGGAACACATGGGTGTTTTTCGTTTTTGATTTTGGATTGCAGGGACCACAGGCCCATTTGTGACCTAGATTTTGATCCGGTTATGTTTATAGCCTTATGGGTATCGTTAGTCTCATTTTGATGCCTAGATTATTGTGTTGATAGTGGTTTCGTAATTTAGAGCTTCTCAGAGCAGTTCGAGCTTGGATGACATTGTCCCTGCAGCTAGTCATCGGATGACAGGTAGGTTATGGTCTCCTTTATCTAGACTGTGCATATATAAACTATAACTGCACTAATTAGTGTCCTTGGATGGGTTATTATAGGTTGGTATTTCGGACCTTGTCCGTCTCTTCAGTCCATTTATTTCATACGTTGATTGTAGTAGTCGTGTAGGACTTTATATTAACCTTGTGGTCCTGGGCGGCCTTGTATTGAATCTAGAACATATATGGTGTGTTATTTGGGAATGTCTGTGAGTCCCAAACATCTAGATATGGCTGGCTATCTGTGCTGTAGAATTGATCATGCCTGTGCAGGCCCAATAAGAATGTTTTGAGCACAGCCCACCCATTCAAGAATTTAAAGAAGAAACAATGGAAAAATCTGGAATTAAAGAGAGGACTTACCCATTTTAGAAGCCAATTAACGAGCAAGGATAATCACAACAACACCTTCCAACTAGTAGGGAAAAATTATGGAGGAATTTAGAGGTTTGGAGGTCTTTGGCAATGGAGGAACGAAGTTGTTATGTTGGGGAAATGAAGGAGAAGGAAGTAAAAATGCCAACTTAAGTTGACTGCCTTGGCCTATGTGAACGCGGATAAGGCAAAGGCAAAAATATAGGCAGCCTGCCATGGCCTATGCGAACGCGGCCATGGCCCGTGTAGGCAAAGGCAAAAATGGGACGGCTGGCCAAATGCCCTACGCGTAGGCGCCCAAGGCACCGTGTAGGTGAAGCACAAATGGGGCGGAATGCCTTAGGCCTATGCGTAGGCAGCCAATGCCCGCGTAGGCGAAGGGAAAACTGGTGCTATGACAGCAACCAACTGCCAACAACCCACCAACAAGGATTTGAACTCCGATGGACCCTCAGGAATGCATCCGGCGTCCCGTGAACACAAACGACCTAAGCTATTCAACTAGAAATGAATTTTCCAATATAATAGAATCAATGAGAATCCCATCAGAGGTCGATTTAATAAAAAGTGGGCCCCATGCTCAAAATCAACCTTTAGGCCAATTATTCCAAAATGGAACTTAAGGGCCAAAATTAAGTCTGAAAGCCTCGGGACCCAAACCAATGGTCCCACTAGCCTAAACTCAACATTCCAGAGCAAACAACGCTGACAAAATTTCCATCTGAGGCTGTCTTCTCCAAATGTTGACAAAAGTCAACCAAGCAAGCCCAACAGTCCTGAAAACACAGAACGAGAGAGAATTCCAAGATAAAAAGATCCCCGATCCTGACCAAAGGTCAAACTAGAAAAAAGTCCATGCTCCGGAGCTAACGAAACTATTGGAATTTGATTCCAAGCATGTTCACCAAGAATGTTGACTAAAGTCAAAGATTTCCAAAGTCTAAAGCTCTAAAACAACAAAAGGCCAAAAAGACCAAACAGACGACCCCGAGAACCAAACTACCGGTCCCAGCAAGCCATCAATGACTTGGGGCCTCTACAGGCAAGTTCTTATAGTACAAGAAAGGTGAAAGCGCGTAAATGACCGGTAGGGACATTACATCATCCACTACTAAAAAGACTTTCATCCGCGAAAGTCAGGAAAAAAGGGAACACTAGAGATTTAAGAACAGCGGATACCAAGCCCACACTACTCTCTCAGACAACCCGGGTAACCTCCTTGACTGGATGGCACCCAATAGAATGGAACCAAAGAGAACAACCTAGCCTTAACTCCTTACTAGTCGAGCTAGACTCCAACCCTACGCTCGAAAACTCCAAAGGCCTGCCAACCCAAACGGAACCTCGAGAATTTTAACCATAAAGCATCGACACAACATCAAAACCAGAGAACCAAGGCGATCAACACACATAACTCGACTCCTCTAAACCACAACCAAGTTTACCAGAAAAGTGATCAACCTAAAACTATAACTCATGAACCCACTGATCCGGAAAACCCTTTATTCTGACCCAAATCCTGTTGCACCATAATCATGAAACTTCATATAAGTCGAACACTCAAACCACCCTCGAAGCATCAACTGGCACACCAGAAATCCATAATTCCCACTTATACTCTACCATGAATGAAGTCAGCCTTTTTACTAGAACTCTTTCCAAGCCAAGATATAGTCTACTAGACTTTGCCATCCAAGATAACAACCCGTAGCATATCCTCAAAATCTGGAGTTACCTATCCCGATTGACCATCAACCCATGAACGAACACTCTTCCTAACTTCAAACTCAATAACTGAACCCAACTGAGCAACCCATATGAACCCGACTGAAGTTTGCACACAAGGGCTAGGAAAGGCATGTATGAACACCCTGTGTTAACGGAGAAACTCCCAAACTGTAGAACAAACCCAACCTTGCTTCGTGCCAAGTATGAATCAACTGGAAGCGAATGAACCAGGGCAACCTGCCCAATAGACCCAAACCAAAATCAAGACCCTGCAAGAAGTGTGGCAAGCCTACTATGAAGTCCATAATTATTAGCTAAGTTCCAAACTCTATGAAGTACTGCTGCTACTCCAAATACTCAAACACCATTCGGATTGAAATTGCCTTACTAATCTCACCTCAGGAGGAAGTCCACCATGCCACGAATATCAAGTCAAAACACCCCAAAGGCAAAGGAGAAAGGTGCCTAGGGTTCAAGTTTGCCATCTAGCCATGGAAATTTTTCATAACCCATCAACACACCTCTATGGATCGAGTCAACCGCTCTACTGCATCATCACATAAAACCGCCAACTCTGTAGCATGTAATATAACAAACTTCTAGTCCACACTAGCAGATTTTAACAAACACTAGAACTTCACATAAAAGACAACCCTTGAAGAATTAACTAATCGAGCTTTCAACTCTCGGCAACCAATGGTGAGCACCAGTCTCTAAGTATCATTAGAACTCAAAATAGCCTCGGTAGTCTTAACCTGCACAACCTGATCATGTACAACACACCATCGCTGATTCCTAAACTTACGCTGCAGAATCAGCCCAACCAAGGTGGAATGGACCTCGCACTAACAAAAACATTGCTGAAACCTGGAATATCCATCCTGATGCAATGGTTAGCCAAGGACTGGATGTCCAAGACTAGCTACCACTCCAAAATGAAAATAGAAAAGCTAAGTTGCCCACACCCACTGTCTCCCGGCACAAGGATTTTGCAACGCAAGAGAAACTTCTACGAACCACCTGATGTAACCTGCTAGTCCATAATTCTAAAACCCAACTTCAATTGTCAATCACTGCGTCTGTCGCACCCATGAGTAGACCCGTACGGTGTCGATGAACACTTAGAAACTGGAGCCCACTAGGCTCTAAATATGCAAGTTTCCCAATCCGTAGCTGCTACTGAAACCTCAAACTAATCGAAGGAAAATCCACTGCAATCTGAATTCAGTTGAAACAAGTCACCCACACACAAGCCATATCAATTCTTAGTTGGCACCTCAGTAAACAACTAAAACACATAAGCATGAACAAGGTTTCATCACCCTCCTTTTTAAACTTAACCAAACCCTTTCTTAGCATACACTGAACCTTACAAACTCCTTCTCTAATAAGCTCTGGAGCCATTCCCTTAGCTCCCACATTTATATTTGTCAATACTCAATAAGGCAGGAGAAGAGTGGGCCGGATGCCCAACTCACCCAAAATGCTATGAATACAACTCAACCACGAGGCTATGACCAACACTTAGCCAAAAATACCATAGTCGAAGCTCAACCACAATGTCACAATCAAACACTTATTCAGAGTACTATGATCAAAATTTATTCCAGCTAGAACTGGGGAGAAACAATAAGACATCCCAACTGGATAAGAAACTAAAGGAGACTATGGGAACAACTCACATACCTGCCAACCTCCTAAACCAACCAAACAAGAAAGATCTATTCTAATCACTTAATAAACAAAACCAATCTATGCTCGCTAGCATAACTGACACCTCTCAACTCAAGACAGAAGCTCAAACTCCAGCACACTGGTAACACCAAACCAACACAAAGACTTCTAGAAAATGCTAGATAACCGCCTAGGAAACAACCATCTAGGATCGCATAGAAATGGGAGACTCAACACAAGTCTAGAACCACAATGAGCTGGAAAAAAAACCAACCAGTAAAGAGACTAACAAGACCTACCCACGAGCCACAACTCCAGATAAACACCTCACAAGGATAACTCACCCCATCCACTACTAAAGAATAACCTACAAAAAAAAAACAATGCATAAACACTACAACTCAGGTAGTTAAACACCTAAACAAGTAGCAGGTAGGCATATAAGCAAATAAATGATAGAAGGGATGGAATAACATCACGAACAGTATTAACACAAGCCGAAGGTAACAAAAGCTTTACCTAGAGCAATGATATCAGGAACCTCTACCTTTGTCCCACCAGGAGGGGCATCAGACTGACAGGATCTAACTCTGGATTGGGTAGTCAAAGCTGAAGGCTCAACCATCCCTCACTGTGGACACTCTCTAGAAACGTGACCAACTATCCCATAATCATAACAGCCTAAGAAAGCCTTGCCTCGACACATGGTGCCTGTCGACTCTGGACAGATACCTGAACCATCTAGCTGAAAGCCACCTCTAACCATCCGAGGACCACCTCTATAACCCTACACACTATCTCTCGTTGTCTGGGGACCACCCCTACTACCCTGCACACTACCTCTTGCTGCATAGGGACAACTCCTACTACCCTACACTCCACCTTTAGCCGGTGGTGGAGCCCTGGAAGATAACACATGTTGATCCTGCTGACTGGAAGGTGGATACATAGGACAATCCCTAGCAAAGTGCCCATGATCACTGCACTGAAAGCAAATCCTAATGGATACATATGGGCGAGAAGATCTCACTGAACCTGGCCAGCCACCATAGCCTACACAACCTGAAAGCAAACATTGAAGAACCTAACCTATACCATGTCTACTAAGCCCAACATGCCCTGCACCACCACCCTCTAAAACCTGTGGAGTAACTAAAACTGGTCGGGTAGATAAGAAGAAATGGAACCTATCTCTGGTGGAGAACCCCCTACCTCAAGTCTGAGAACCTCGGGAACTATCTTGGCAATGAAGTTTCTTAGAACTACATCCATAAGCCTCACGGCATAAGCCCTTGATAGCCCAAGCATGGTCGACCACCTGAAGAAAGTTAGTCCTAAAAGTAACCAAATTCTCAGAAGCTAAATGGAGCGGTGAAATTAAACCCCCGATAAAGCTCTGAACCCTATCAAACTCTGAAGGAACAGCCCTAGTAGTACGCCTAACCATCTCATGAAACCTTGCCTCATAATCCAACACTGACATACAACCCTGCTAAAAAAGTGAAAGCTTAACCCTAACTAGAGAACCGCTCATAGAATCGGGTACTGAAACACTCACCGGAGGACTCAGAGTCCTAGCCATGGTGTCCTGAAGAGTTGAGGTAGCAAGAAACCCTACCGAAGGTTAGGTTGACCCCACTCCCCTTACTTCATGCGGCAAACTCTCACCTTGAAATCCTGGAGCTAACGGAAGAATTGAATCAATAGGAACAAAAGCCTCAACATCACCCGCTGTCGAACTCATCTTAGGCATCTGAGAAGAAATGAAACAACCAAACTTTAGAAGTCAATAGAGCCAGGAACACACGATAAGGAGCTAAGAAGATGAAACTTTTCCTAACAATGCCCTGTAGCCTCCCGTAGATAGGATACAAATGTCATCGTACCGATCTGTGAGACTCTATGTAGACACTTGCTTCTATAGCATGACACCGGTGAACCTAGAGCTATGATACCAAGTTGTCCTGACCCACTAATGTAGAGTTGCAAAGCTCAGAATCACTAAGGATATATATATGTATCCATGAAGGCTAGGGTAAAGAGATGAGAAAGATTTAGGACAAGTGACTTAAACCTTCCTAACGCTATCAATAGACATTCAAGCATACCGCTTATATCTTTGATTTGATTTTACCTTATTCCCCTATCTCATATCCCAAGTCTTCTCCAAGCCATTCATCCTAACACCTTTGTTTTTCTCTATTATCAATCAAGAGGAAGGGTAGCACCAAATTCAATTCTTTTTATTTCTTATCCATATTTTGGAAATTCATGCAATTTCACACGATTTTGCTAGGTGTTATCCCCAAACTTAAGCTCATTGCCTCATTTAGGACTCTATTGCTCACACCCCGAAACTTAGGCTTTCACCTACATCAATCACCCCATAATTTCATTTCTTACTCCCCAAACTTAGGTATTTAGCCTACATTCATCTTTTTTAAGCATCTAGGGAGGTCGAATGCCAAAAAATAGAGGATTTAAAAAGGGAAAGGTGTGTAACAGGGTTTCCAAAGAAAATGTCAATGGATAAAAAAGGTTGATTAGTAAATTAATGTAAGGGAAGGAACTTTTGGTAAATTGACAATCCAAAGACGACCTAAGGTAATTTTTCAAGCTAAGCAACATATAAAATTTTGCCTTGAATCACAACAGGGGCAAGTTATGCAAATGAATCAATAAAGGTCTCACCACACTAGGCATCACAACACTTGGGGTTAAAAGTTATTCTCAACCAATAAAAATGAATGAAATTTGACAAGCTATTCCGAGATTCAAGCCATTCATTTATGAAGACCAAGCCAAGTAAAGAATTTAAAAATCATGACATAGAGAATGCTTGAATTCTTTCCCCCCTTTTCCTTTCTCAAACTCATCTCATTTGCCAAAATTTTTGGTGGTTCCACTCAAAACTAGTGCGACACAAAATCAATACACTATACTAAGACTGGCATTTTCCCTTAAGAATGTTTCCTCTTAATCTATCATAGGGAATTGCCACACGGTTTGACAACAAAAATAAAGAAAAATAAGAAAATGCTCCTCGGGAAAGAACCGCGGCTTAAAAAACCCCTTGGAGTTTATTGCAGCTACTATTAACAAAGGCAAACTTTTGGAACCAAGAACTCATGAATCATTTAAAAATGGGCCCAACAAATTCATTAAGCGCGAATTTGAAAGTTGCATGGATAGTTAGACAATAGATGTGTAAAACCACCCAGTAATGGCTTAAACTAATGAATTAATTAAAACAAGCCATTAAAGACATCACACTCATATGCAAGCATAAAGATCAAGCTCGGCGAAGGAGAAATAACATAATAAAAAATAAGCTTGGCTAGTGCAAAATAAAAATCATCCAGGATATACAACCCAAGCCCGACAAGGGAAATAAAAAGTTTCTAAAATAAATAGAACAAGCCCGACAAGGGCATCCAAATGTATCAATATCAATTAATCAAAATATAACACCCACCCCCAACTAAGCAATTGCATTTTCCCTAATGCACATAAGTATAAAGGAGTACGAAATGGGTGTAAGGACTACCTGCTAAGCACTAGGCATCAAAATGCCTATCTTGTGATGTTTGTGAATTAGTGGTGGCATGACCATTGTGAGCCTCGTCAGATTGAGCTCCCACACTAGCTAACTGGACATGAACAAGAATAGTGGCATCATTGTACAACTAGGAGCTCGAACTAGCTCTAGGTCTACGAGCATCCTCATCGGATATATATAATCTCATGGCTCTTGCCATTGTCTAGGACTCTTTCAGGGGATGTGACATATCCATGCCACCCTGTCCTCCAAGAAGCACCTCATTCGACTCTGAACTACCCACAACTACATTTCCTCTAAAAAAATCCTCTAAAGTATTCTTCTCCTTACTCGGTGTAGCCAAAGCATTATCTAAGAAACTGAGGTAAGGTACAAAGTATGTGACATTTGATTTCATTTTGGACCCATCCTTTTGAAGTGTAGCTACCGGCCCCTCAAGAGTGTCAACCCGAGCACCCAATTTACCCATACTCTCAGGGACATGCGTGAGAGCTACTTTGATAGATTTCTGGATGTAGTTTAGGAACTATCATGATCTAAAATTAGGCCATAATGACGCCTATTATAACCCCTCCAGTAAGTAAGTCAAAACCCAAAGCAATGATTAACAATAGAGAAGAACATAGGAAAAATACTAAAGCAAAATACTATGATAAATGGACCACAAGTATAGATATATCTATAACAGTATAAAATATACATTACGGGCCCAAAGGTGTCATGACTCAATTTCTCATATAATGATGGCACCTACAACTCATCAGTAGGCAAACCAATCCCCGTAGTCTGTAAGGGTTAGTAATGGGCTACTATCTAACCAATACGCAAAATAAGCAGAAATAAGCGGAAGAAGAATATAAAGATAGAACAAAGAAGAAGCAATAGCCTAAATATATATATAATGAAACTACACCAACCCCAAGATATGGTATCGACAGTACATAAGCTTCTAATGGAATACAAGTGCTAGAAGTAACAAAATGATAAGTACAACTGACTCCGAATATACAAAGAGTAACAGTACAAAAGAGGAGATATGGTCAACCCCCGGTCGTCAGGCGCTCACCCTAGTCTCGAATATTCAAAAGTTGCACGAGTCTCCAACATGATCAACGATGATAGATCAACTAATATCTATACCAGAAAGATATAGAAGTGTAGTATGAGCACCAATTTCTAAGAAATGGGTACCCAGTAGGCATCATCAGCTGACTGAGTGCATATAAAATATAAAAGCAATAATAAGCAGATAACAAGAAAATAGTCACCAAAAACAAAGAGGAAGCACAAGGAACTAGCACAACAAGTAATAAACCAAGACTTGCAAGTATAACATGCTAGCAAACAAGATATTCATACACAGAAACACAGGTGTAAGAAGGGAGGAGGACGCACCTGGGATCATTTCAATAACAGTACATATAAAAGAGAGTTTAAAGAGAAGGACAGTATACCGGTAACCTCAAAGAAAAAGGGAAAGAAGGAAACTAATTCAACTAACAAACTAGAAGCCATATACTAACAAAAACATGCTTAGGACATCAATTTCAAGGTAAGAATAGGCGTAACATAGTTTATCAAGAATAACCCTAGAATGGAATAACTAAACCACAAGCCTCTCAATAATCATAGTCCCTAAAGTCGGTGCCTCAACATGCTGAAATCACGGATCCAAATAGTACCAAGGTCATTACAAGCTCTAAGAAACAAACATAACAATAATCTACCTACAGTCCCAACGGTCGCCTCTACAACCGAGGAACATAATCAAGTGAAAACAAACCCTTTGGCCGCCCATATAACCAGAGCGTACACTAAGTACACAACAAACAAGGGTGGAATCAGAATACAATATGCATGATGATGATGTCATGAATCTGATGTGATAGTAACCCGTATGTTCCCCCTTTAGTACCCCAAAGGCCCAATAAAGGCAAGATCCATGGAAGGACTCTACCCGTGTACCTCTACTCCACTGTATACCCTTCCTCCTGGCATGTGCATCAGCCTATAGCTAGTAACCTAGGAATGACAGGGTCCATAGAGGTCTACTCGTAGACCACATAAAAAACTGCACAAATCTCAAATAGTAGCTCAATACTCAAAACCTCGCAGTACATGCCCAGAATCGAACTAGGTCTAAAATAGTAGAAGTAATCTCAAAGACCCTCTGGAAGAGTGCCCGAAGTATATCCGGGTCTAAAATCAGTAAGTAAGTCTCAATAATCCTCTCAAAGGGTGCTCGAAGCATATCCGGGTCTAAAACCATCATAAAACATGTTTAGCACTCTGGCTTAGTCGAGTCTAGTATTAGTAATAAAATCAGTGAGAAAATCAGCATAGTACCACTTTTATCTCGAGAAAAATCCACCAGTCAATACCAAATCTTATTTTATGATCATTTATATTGAAAATGGGCCCTCGAGGCTATGAAAAGTTTAGAAAACTAGTGATAGTAGGCCTGAAGCCAAAATAGTGGTAAAACATACAGAAAAATCCTTTTTCATGAATGATATGCTCGCAAATAATATAAATTATCCCACAATGGCTCACAACATTCCTATCAGCCCTGCACAGGCATGATCAGTTTTACAACACATATAGCTAGCCTAAAGCAATATCTAGATGTCCAGGACTCGCAGACATTCCCAAATAACCTACCATCTATGTTCCAGAGTCAATACACGGCCCCCCAAGACCACAAGGGTGATATACAATACTACACAAATACTATAATCAATATATGAAATAAACGGACCAAAGAGATTGTCACGACCCAATTTCTCGGTCATGATGGCACCTACAACCCCTTGTAGGTGAACCAATCCCCGTAGCCCAGAACAGTTAGTAATGGGCTACTATCTAACGAATCAGGGAACAAGACGAAGAGAACAGATAAAAGGGATATAAATATATACATATGCGGAAACTAAACCAAACCCCAAGACCTGGTATCATAGTATAGAGCCCCAACTACATACATGGAGTGCAACTAATCCAAAACAATATATACAGATGTCTCTGAATGGTAATAGAGTACATGAAGCAAAAGATAAACTAAAGCTAAGCTCCGATCGCCAAGAGCTCACCCTCAGCCTGAAGTAGTCCCCAACAGATCTCCAAGCACGAATCACAATGATCTAACGACGATGGCCCACGCTAGGATCTGCACCCAAAGATGCAGGGGGTAGGGGTGAGCACCAAATGCGAAGCATAAGGTACCGAGTAGGTATCATAGGCCGACTGGGCACATATAAGATAAAAGCGTAGTAATAGACAGAATAGAAGCTAGCAGTCACAGAAATCAACGAAAGGTACACATGAACTAGCCCAGAGGGAAATCAACAGAACCATATATGAGGCTAGTAAGCAGACTATACACACCATAGGCACAGGTGAAAGTAAGAAATAACGCACCTGGTGTCCTTGCAATAACAATGTATACAAAATAAGCTTACGAAATGGACGGTATACCGGTAACCTCAAGTGTAAGAAGAAGGGAGAAAGAGTAATGATAGGCATGCTCAGAGACATAAATCAACTCAACTAATCATATCAATCTCAAATCCAGAAACTAACAGTCTAGCAGTAACCAATTTCATTCTTAACCGCAACAGGGAACAATTCTGTAAGTAAATAGCAAAAGTCTACCTACAGTCCCCCGGCCGCCCATACAACCGAGGAACACAAACAAGTGAAAACAAATCCTCTGGCATCCCATACTACCGGAGCGTACAATCAGCAAACAACAAACAAGGGTGGAGCCTCAAACAATGAATGATATGATGCATGAAGATCTCAAGTGCCATGGTATCTCTGTATGTACCTCCTCCGGCGCCGATCCGGCCCAGTAGGTAGGTTCCATGGAAGGACACTGCCCGTATACCTCTACTCCACCGTATACCCCTCCTCCGGCACACGCAGCCCGTAGCCCCTGGCCCCGATGCAAGCGTCCATGGAGGTCCCAGACCCCATACTAAAACTCAGTATCAAAACATATCGTCCGGAAGCAAGTCCGGGTTCAAGATAGAGACCCAGTCTCGAATATGCATGCCCAGACCCTGTACAGGACTAAAGTAGTAGGAAAATATCTCAAAAACCCCTCCAAGGGTGCCCGGGCATAACCGGGTCTAAACAGTAAAAAGTCATCTCAGGTGCTCGATCCGACCGAGGCTAAAAATCATCTCAAGTAACAAGAAAACTCAACTAGCACTCCGGCCCTGCCGAGTCTAGCGTTAATCGTAAAACTGATGATTTAAAACATAATTTACTTTCTTTTACCAAGAATACTCACAAGTCAAATCAAACCATTTCCAAATTATTTCCATAAAAAATGGGCCTCCCGGGCCATGCAAGGTTTAGAAAATAGTGCCAGTAGGCCCGAAGCCAAAACCATAGTAAAACACGGATAAAACCTCTTTATATGCATGGAAATGGTATGATCACACACAATAGCTGCCCAGCAGCTCACAATCAACCTATCGACCCTGCACAGGCCCACAGCTACTCAGCAAGCATAACCAGCCTAGAAGGATAATTCTATGCCCGGGACTCGCGGACATTCCCAAAATCTCACCTTCTATGTTCCAGAGTCAACAAGGCCTCACAGGACCACAAGGGTAAATAAAATATATCGTCAAATACTACAAGCAACAGAGGAACAAAAGAAGGCGGACATGAATAAAGCGGTCGAGGTCTGTGGTACCAACCTAATAAACCAACCCAAGGATGCCCATTAATACAATTTTATTCTATATACGCGGAGTCTAGGGAAAATAAACCGTAACCTACCTGTCGTCCGATGACAAGCTACCAGAACAACGATGTCCAAGCTCGAACCACTCCGAGAAAACCTCCGACACGAAATCAAACTCGGGCTTGGATAACTTGACGTAGATAATCTATTTTCTTTTCGATGTTCCCGTACCACACCACTTGGATAACCCACAAATTCTCTTTTACACAATATATATCAACAGTGTTGTAGCAGCTATGTAGCTTAATGAGTTTGTTGAGAGAAATGAAAATGCTCCAGTGAATATGTTCACTAATTACTTACATAATATAAATCAATGTAAGTTAGGCAGCAATTGCCCACCACATCAGTTGGTTTCCACGTGGGGGTGTGTGTGTCAACACCACACCTCCCCTTATCTAATTAATGATAGGTGGACCCATGCTACGTACGTACTCGGGTATTGAATAAATTCGTGGTAAAATAAATATAGCTTTTAAAATATACCAGAATTCATAGAAAATTATTTCGAATAAAACCTACTATATTATAATAATAAATTTCAACATCACTAAATTTACTATCTCCGTTAAAATATTACAATGTATAAAAACTTTATAAAATAAATACATATACAATTATATCGTAACAAAATATTTTTTATAAACCTTTAAAATATTTGAAAAGGCAATAATAATATAATTTTTACCAAATTCAACTTTTAAATAAAATATTTTAAATACACGCACGATGCTAATAAAATTCTTAAGCTTAGGCTCGTAATTCACCAACGCACGATTTTGATACTCAAGAATTCTCTCGGGATCCTCCCTTATGTTTTATCACTGTTTCGGAACTGAAATGGCATTTTAAAACGTGAAGTTGAGGCTTAAATCGAGTTTAACCCGACCCGGTTCGCGACCCGGTTCGTAACCCGTTTTCTGCCAGACAGTCCGCGGTAAAACAGTCATAACTCTTTACTCCGAGATCATTTGGACGTGAGGTTTTGTGCGTTGGAAACTAGACTCGTAGACCTTCGATTTGGTATTTTGGGGGACTTCTAACTCTTTATAATATTGGGAGAAAAGCCCAGAGGCATTTTACCCAAGTTCAGGAAATTTGTTAAAGAACGTACGATAACTTTTTGTCGATTGCTTGACTTCAAACTTATATGGTGGAAATTGACCGGAAAGGGTCAATTACATCGAACTCCACTTACTAAAAAGGGCTTTCGTCCTCGAAAGTCAAGGTCAAGGGTGGGTACCTGAAGGCAAAATAGCTGCGGATACTGATCCGGCAATATCTCTCTCCGTCTCCCAGGTAGCCTCCCCGACGGGACGGTGCCTCCAACTGAACACTTAACAACCGGATCTTCAAGACCTCAATCTCCGGACATCTCTGAGCCAAAATAACTTTCCGGGCTCCTCAACAAAGGCTAAACCCTCATCCAACTGAACTGAATCCCACTGCAACACATGAGACTCATCTGGGACATACCGACGCAACATCGAAACATGAAATACAGGATGTATAGCTGAAAACATCGAAGGTAAGGCTAACTGATAGGCAACGCTACCAACCCTCTGCAGAATCTCAAATGGCCCAATGTATCTGGGGCTAAGCTTGCCCCGCCTACCAAATCTCATCACGCCCTTCATGGGCGATACACAGAGAAACACCAAGTCGCCGACACTAAACTCCAAGGCACGAAGCCTACGATCAGCATAACTCTTCTGCCTGCTCTGAGCTGCCCGAAGTCTGTCCTGAATCACTCGGACTCGGTCTAAGGAATCTCGAAGCAAATCTGTGCTCTGTGGCCCAGCACTAAAACCATCAAACCACCCCACCGGTGATCTGCAACGCCTGCCATACAAAGACTCAAAAGGTGCCATGCCGATACTCGAATGGAAGCTGTTATTATAAGCAAACTCTGCCAAGGGAACAAACTGATCCCAAGAACCTCCAAAGTCAAGAACACAGGCTCGAAGCATGTCCTCCAAAATCTGAATGGTCCTCTTGGACTGGCCATCTGTCTGAGGGTGGAAAGCGGTACTAAGATGAACCTCTGTACCCAAATCTCGCTGAATAGCCCTCCAAAACTGAGATGTGAACTGAGTGCCATGGTCTGAAATGATAGAAGCTGGGACCCCGTGCAATCGAACAATATCACAAAGGTAGATCTGAGCTAACCTCTCTGTGCCATAAAAAGTCTGAACCAACAAGAAATATGCTGACTTAGTCAGCCTATCAACAATCACCCATATGGAATCAAACCCATGAGAAGTACGAGGCAAACCAACAACTAAGTCCATAGTAATCCCTTCCCACTTCCACTCAGGAATGGGAAGTCGTTGCATCAAACCACCAGGTCTCATGTGCTCGAACTTAACCTGCTGGCAGTTCAAGCACCGAGATACGAACTCTGCTATATCCCGCTTCATACTACTCCACCAGTAAAGCTGTCTCAAGTCCCTATACATCTTTGTTGTGACAGGGTGAATGGAGTATCTAGTACAATGTGCCTCATGAAGTATCAACTGCATCAAATCACTAATCCTCGGAACACAAAGGAGGCTATCAAACCTCAGAACCCCATCTGAATCTAGAGTAACCTGGCTGGTCTCACCCTGAACAACCCGATCACGAAGGTCACACAACTGCTGATCCTCAAACTGACGGCTCTGAATCTGATCAACCAAAGTAGAACGAACCTCAACACAGGCGAGAACTATGCTAGGATCCGACAAGTCAAGCCTAACCAAACGGTTAGCCAAGGACTGGATGTCCCAGGCCAACGGTCGCTCTGAAACTGAAAGAGAAGCTAAGCTACCCATACTCACTGCCTTCTGACTAAAGGCATCCGCTACCAGGTTTGCCTTGCCTGGATGATACAGAATAGTGAAGTCATAGTCCTTCAGTAACTCGACCCATCTCCTCTGTCTCGAGTTCAACTGTCGCTGACTCGTGATATATTGAAGACTACGGTGATCGGTGAAGATCTCACAGTGAACTCCATATAGGTAATGCCTCCAGATCTTGAGCGCAAAAACTACCGCCGCCAACTCTAAGTCATGAGTGGGGTAGTTGTGCTCGTGAACCTTCAGCTGCCTCGACGCATATGATATTACTCGACCCTGCTGCATCAACACACAACCAAGACCAACCCCAGAGGCATCACAATACACGGAGAAGCTCTGACCCTCAACCGGCAAAGTCAAAACTGGAGCTGAAGTCAATAAGGCCTTAAGCCTCTGGAATCTATCCTCACACTAATCTGACCACTGAAATGGGACATCCTTCCTAGTCAGCATAGTCAAGGGTGCTGCTATGGAAGAAAATCCCTCAACGAACCATCTTTAGTAACCCGCTAACCCAATAAAGCTGCGAACCTCAGTAACAGTAGTAGGTCTAGGCCACTCACAAACCACTGAAATCTTTTCCGGATCAACCCTAATCCCATCCTTAGACACCACGTGCCCTAGGAATGCAACTGACTCAAGCCAAAACTCACACTTTGAGAACTTGGCATAAAGCCGATGAACTCTCAAAGTCTGGAGTATAACCCTCAAGTGCTGCTCATGCTCATCTCTACTACGCGAGTATACCAAGATGTCGTCTATAAAAACTATCACAAATGAGTCCAAATACGGGCCAAGAACCCAGTGCATCAAATTCATAAAGGCTGCGGGGGCATTAGTCAACCCAAAAGACATCACCAGGAACTCATAATGGCCATAACGTGTTCTGAATGCTGTCTTAGGGATGTCCTCCGCCCTAATCCTCAACTGATCGTAGCTAGACCTCAAATCAATCTTCCAAAACACGACTGAACCCTGAAGCTGGTCAAACAAATCATCAATCCTCGGCATCGGATACCTATTCTTCACCGTCACCCTATTCAGCTGCCGATAATCAATACACATGCGCATCGACCCATCCTTCTTTTTCACGAAGAGAACAGGAGCACCCCACGGTGACACACTAGGTCTAATAAGCCCCTTAGCTAACAGATCCTGAAGCTGCTCCTTAAGCTCCCTCAACTCAGCAGGAGCCATGCGGTAAGGAGAAATAGAAATGGGCCTAGTGCCCGGCTCTAGCTCAATAGCAAAATCAATATCTCTCTCAGGTGGAAGGCCTGGCAGGCCGGTAGGAAACACATCGAGGAAGTCTCTAACCACAGGAACAGACTCAGGAGAAGTAGGGTCAGCACTAACATCTCGGACATATGCTAGATAAGCTAAACACCCATGGGAAATCAACTTCCTAGCTCGAAGACAAGAGATGATCCCAGATGGTGTATGGCTAACAGAACCCTGCCACACAACTGGGGATACACCGGGCACAACTATGGTAATGGTCTTGGCATAACAATCCAAAACCACACGGTGAGGGGATAACCAGTCCATGCCCAGTATCACATCAAAATCTAGCATATCAAGAATCATCAAATCACCCCAAGTCTCTGAATCACCAATAGATAACATATAAGATCTCACAATCCGATCCACTACTAAAGAATCTCCTACTGGGGTTGAAACAGAAACATAAACAGATAATGGCTCACTAGCCAACCCCAAACAAGGCACAAAGTAGGCAGATACATATGAACAAGTGGATCCAGGATCAAATAAAGCCATAGCAGACTGATGGCACACAGAAATCATACCTGTAATCACAGCATCTGAGGCCTCTGCCTATGGTCTCCTAGGGACCGCGTAAAACTGACGACGACCTCCACCTGCCCGACCGCCATCCCTACCACCTGCTCTACCGTGTGGAGCACCACCTCTACCCTGTCGACCACCCTCTCGAGCTGGGGGATGAACTACTAGTAAAGGCTCGGCCAACTGAACTGTACCCTGCTGAGGGCAATCTCTAGCAAAATTACCAATCACACCACAAGTAAAACAAGCCCTTGACGGCCTACTCGGTCGAGATGAACCAGCAGATCCCGCATAACCACCACGACCTGATGCCCCAGAAACTGTACCCCTCGAAGATTGGCCGCCATAGCCCTGATGGCTGCCCTGACCCTGCTCGAACTGGGTACTACTGAAAGTCTGAAGGGAAGCCTGGACCGGTCGGCTGGACTGACCCTGGTACTGCTGTGGCTGATAACTCCGGCTCCACTGGCCAGGACCTCTACCACTATATCTGGAACCACTATAGACACCTTGATGTCGGGGCCTCTTATCTCTGGACCCCTGATCATGTCGCTGTAGGTCCTCCACAGTGCGGGCATAGTCTACAATAGCCTGGAATGACCGACCACTGGCAATGAATATCTCAGCTGGCTACCTAATCTCTGGCCTCAAACCCTATACAAATCTGCAAATCCTATCAGCCTCAGTAGGAATGATCATAGCTCCAAACGGTGCTAGCTGATGAAAACGGGTCTCATACTCTGAGATAGTCGTAAACCCCTGCGTAAGGTGAGTAAACTGCTCCCTGTGATGCTCACGATCACTCTGAGGTAGGAACTTGGCCATAAAGGCCTCATAAAACTCAGACCAGGTCAAAGGAGGTGACGATGGAGGTCTACAAGCAACCTGGGCCCTCCACCATAACTTCGCTGGGCCCTCCAACTGATAGGTAGTATAACCAACCCCGTGAATCTCCAACAAACCCAAATAATGCAACATCTCCTCACAGGTAGTAATAAAGTCATGTGGATCCTGTACAGAAGTACCAGCGAACCTCGGAGGTGCTAATCTAAAAAAACTACCCAACGCCTTCTACTCTGACTCTGTCATAACTGGGCGAGGAGCAAGAGGCTGTGCAACAGATGGGACCAGAATGACCTCCGCACAGGGAGCCATAGTATCCGGCTGCACTCCTGAGCTCTGTGCACCCAGGGCTGCCCCCTGAGCGGATGTCTGCGCTACCTCAGAAGGCCGCTCTCCAATCACACCCAAAAGCTGTAATAGTAATCCCCGAATATCTGGAGACTGAGCTGCGGCTGGAGCTGGCACATAAGTGGGCACTGGAGCTGGTACTGGAGCTGGTGCTGGAGCTGGCGCTGGAGCTGGCGCTGGAGGCTCATCTCCGCGTGATGCCGATGATCTTGTACGAACCATCTGCGGAAGAATGAAGTAGAATAAATGAGATTTCAAGAAACTTCAAGGTTCTACGCACGACACAGAAGCAATGAAAGAGTCAAATTTCCTAAAATGCCACTGTAGCCTCCCAAAGATTGAGTACGGACGTCTCCGCCCCGATCCGCAGGACTCTACTAGACATTGGCTCCTATACCGATGACACCGGTGAACCTGGCTCTGATACCAAGTTGTCACGACCCAATTTCTCGGTCATGATGGCACCTACAACCCCCGGTAGGTGAACCAATCCCCGTAGCCCAGAACAGTTAGTAATGGACTACTATCTAATGAATCAGGGAGCAAGACGAAGAGAACAGATAAAAGGGATATAAATATATACATATGCGGAAACTAAACCAAACTCCAAGACCTGGTATCATAGTATAGAGCCCTAACTACATACATGGAGTGCAACTAATCCAAAATAATATATACAGATGTCTCTGAATGGTAATAGAGTACATGAAGCAAAAGATAAACTAAAGCTAAGCTCCGATCGCCAAGAGCTCACCCTCAGCCTGAAGTAGTCCCCAACAGATCTCCAAGAACGAATCCCAACGATCTAATGGCGATGGCCCACGCTAGGATCTGCACCCAAAGATGCAGGGGGTAGGGGTGAGAACCAAATGCGAAGCATAAGGTACCGAGTAGGTATCATAGGCCGACTGGGCACATATAAGATAAAAGCGTACTAATAGACAGAATAGAAGCAAGCTGTCACAGAAATCAACGAAAGGTACACAGGAACTAGCCAGAGGGAAATCAACAGAACCACATATGAGGCTAGTAAGCAGAATATACACACCATAGGCACAGGTGAAAGTAAGAAATAACGCACCTGGTGTCCTTGCAATAACAATGTATACAAAATAAGCTTACGAAATGGACGGTATACCGGTAACCTCAAGTGTAAGAAGAAGGGAGAAAGAGTAATGATAGGCATGCTCAGAGACATGAATCAACTCAACTAATCATATCAATCTCAAATCCAGAAACTAACAGTCTAGCAGTAACCAATTTCATACTTAACCGCAACAGGGAACAATTCTGTAAGTAAATAGCAAAAGTCTACCTACAGTCCCCCGGCCGCCCATACAACTGAGGAACACAAACAAGTGAAAACAAACCCTCCGGCATCCAATACTACCGGAGCGTACACTCAACAAACAACAAACAAGGGTGGAGCCTCAAACAATGAATGATATGATGCATGAAGATCTCAAGTGCCATGGTATCTCTGTATGTACCTCCTCCGGCGCCGATCCGGCCCAGCAGGTAGGTTCCATGGAAGGACACTGCCCGTATACCTCTACTCCACCGTATACCCCTCCTCCGGCACACGCAGCCCGTAGCCCCTGGCCCGGATGGCAAGGTCCATGGAGGTCCAGACACAGTAATAAAACTCAGTATCAGAACATGTCGTCCGGAAGCAAGTCCGATATCAGGATAGAGACCCAGTCTCTAATATGCATGCCCAGACCCTGTCCAGGACTAAAATAGTAGGAAAATATCTCAAAAACCCCTCCAAGGGTGCCCGGGCATAACCGGGTCTAAACAGTAGAAAGTCATCTCAGGTGCTCGATCCGACCGAGGCTAAAAATCATCTCAAGTAACAAGAAAACTCAACTAGCACTCTGGCCCTGCCGAGTCTAGCGTTAATCATAAAACTGATGATTTAAAATATAATTTACTTTCTTTTACCAAGAATACTCACAAGTTAAATCAAACCATTTCCAAATTATTTCCATCAAAAATGGCCCCCCCGGGCCATGCAAGGTTTAGAAAATAGTGCCAGTAGGCCCGAAGCCAAAACCATAGTAAAACACGGATAAAACGTCTTTATATGCATGGAAATGGTATGATCACACACAATAGCTGCCCAGCAGCTCACAATCAACCTATCGACCCTGCACAGGCCCACGGCTACTCAGCAAGCATAACCAGCCTAGAAGGATAATTCTATGCCCGGGACTCGCGGACATTCCCAAAATCCCACCTTCTATGTTCCAGAGTCAACAAGGCCTCACAGGACCACAAGGGTAAATAAAATATATCGTCAAATACTACAAGCAACGGAGGAGCAAAAGAAGGCGGACATGAATAAAGCAGTCGAGGTCTGTGGTACCAACCTAATAAACCAACCCAAGGATGCCCATTAATACAATTTTATTCTATATACGCGGAGTCTAGGGAAAATAAACCGTAACCTACCTGTCGTCCGATGACAAGCTGCCAGAACAATGATGTCCAAGCTCGAACCACTCCGAGAAAACCTCCGACACGAAATCAAACTCGGGCTTGGATAACTTGACGTAGATAATCTATTTTTTTTTTCGATGTTCCCGTACCACACCACTTGGATAACCCACAAATTCTCTTTTACACAATATATATCAACAGTGCTGTAGCAGCTATGTAGCTTAATGAGTTTGTTGAGAGAAATGAAAATGCTCCAGTGAATATGTTCACTAATTACTTACATAATATAAATCAATGTAAGTTAGGCAGCAATTGCCCACCATATCAGTTGGTTTCCACGTGGGGGTGTGTGTGTCAACACCACACCTCCCCTTATCTAATTAATGATAGGTGGACCCATGCTACGTACGTACTCGGGTATTGAATAAATTCGTGGTAAAATAAATATAGCTTTTAAAATATGCCAGAATTCATAGAAAATTATTTCGAATAAAACCTACTATATTATAATAATAAATTTCAACATCACTAAATTTACTATCTCCGTTAAAATATTACAATGTATAAAAACTTTATAAAATAAATACATATTCAATTATATTGTAACAAAATATTTTTTGTAAACCTTTAAAATATTTTAAAAGGCAATAATAATATAATTTTTTTACCAAATTCAACTTTTAAATAAAATATTTTCAAATACACGCACGATGCTAATGAAATTCTTAAGCTTAGGCTCGTAATTCACCAACGCACGATTTTGATACTCAAGAATTCTCTCGGGATCCTCCCTTATGTTTTATCACTGTTTCGGAACTGAAATGACGTTTTAAAATGTGAAGTTGAGGCTTAAATCGAGTTTAACCCGACCCGGTTCGCAACCCAGTTCGTAACTCGTTTTCTGCCAGACAGTCCGCGGTAAAACAGTCATAACGTTTTACTCCAAGATCAGTTGGACGTGAGGTTTTGTGCATTGGAAACTAGACTCGTAGACCTTCGATTTGGTATTTCGAGGGACTTCTAACTCTTTATATATTGGGAGAAAGGCCCAGAGGCATTTTACCCAAAGTTCAGGAAATTTGGTAAAGAACTTACGATAACTTTTGTCGATTTGCTTGACTTTAAAACTTATACGTGGAAATGACCGGAAGGGTCATTACAGAGATGGAGAAGGTCTGGGGTACCAACCTATAACAACCCACCCAAGGACACTAATTAGTGAAGTTATAGTCTATATACACAAAGTCTAGATAGGGGAGACCATAACCTACATGTCATCCGATGACTAGCTAGGGGGATGACATTGTCCAGGCACAAACTGCTTCGAGAAGCTCTAAATCATGAAACCACTATCAATACAATAATCTAGGTATCAAAATGAGACTAATGATACCCATAATTCTATAAACATAACAGATCAAAATTAGGGTCACAGATGGGCCTGTGGGCCCTGTAATCCAAAATCAGAAACAAAAAACACCCATGTGTTCCATACCATCCCGGGAGAACATGCTCAAAATTTGAGCAGAAATGGACAACAAATGGGGCTCCAAAATAGCCCACCCATTCAAGAATTTAAAGAAGAAACTGATGTGCCGGGATTTAACGGCATTTTCGACGCTTAAAACTAAGGATTTTTGGGAGTTCTTAAGTACATTTTGTTTGATTTGATGTCGTTTGTTGCGTGTACATGGAAAAGTATTGAAAATATAAAAATGCCAAAGTGTTGCAGATTTCTAGGCAAAAAGTCATGCTCCACGGTCATTGCATCCACGACGGCCCGTAGGAGAAGGCGTCTAAATGAGGCAGTAAGAATACAAGGCATAACTCAGTCTGATGGGCTGCCATGATTACTGTGGGACATATAATGGGACGTTTCCCAGCCCATGGAAATGATCCAGTGAAGCTGAGAAGATAAGGCATTGAGGATGACGGGCTGCCACGATGCCTATGACAACCACGATCCCCTGTCATAGCCGCCCATGGGAATAAGGTAGCGAAGATAGGGAGGAGCCAAGTGTAGCCGATGGGTAACTAAGATGGGCATGGCACCTAAGATGTCCTATCGCAGCAGTCTATGGAAACAAGGCAGCAAAAGCTGGAGCTCAAACAATTAGGATTTGGTCTTTTTTCATCTATAAATACTTCCCCATACGTTTTATTTAGGGCCCCCTAACATTGTTTGATATTAGTACGCTTTGTTTGTGTTTTGGAGATAGTCATAACATAAATTCTTGAGAATTAAAGTTTGTTGTTAAATTATTGATGTGTTCTTGAGATTTATCCAAGATTCTGAATTTCTTCACCTCTTCTTGTAAGTGTACGCTCATGATTGTTTCAACATCTTCTGATCATTCACTTATGAACATAATTAGCTAAATCCACAACTAGGGTTGTGGGAACCATGAGGGATTAACGAAGTAGGCAAAGTACTTGGTAATTCTAGGGCGGTGTTTATGCATGTATTGTTCTTCTCTTCACATTGATTGCTTTTTAATGGTGTACAATGTTAGAACTCGCCTTATATTTACTTGCCGCACAAAAAGGGTAACGGCTTGGAAAATGGTTGTTCAATAACAGAGATTTGAGGCTATCAACCCTCATCTAATAGATTGACCTTGTCTGGGAATAGTTAATCTTGGATCCAAGGTAAGGGACATAAATAATACACCCACGACCGGACTAAGGCATGTGCTGAAATTCATCAATCTGAGGGACCAACTATTTAGATGAAACTAACTTACTGGTTCTGCATGCTAAGCACCAAACTAGTTTACTAAGTACAATGCCTTACTAAGTTATGATATCATGGGGAACACTACCCTAGTTGTTTATCTTATTGATAACAACCTTTCAAATTGTTACTTGTTACTTGTTACGAATCTAAGTTACATTTAATATTTATCACTTAACCCTCCCACCCCCCTTCGAGGGAAATAAATGGCTAACAATGCAAGAAAATACTATTCAACCATAGTCTTACCATATTCCCTGTGGGATCGACCCCAACCTTCGTTGGGTTCTATATTTGAAAAACGACCGCTTACACTTCTAAAATGAGGTGTAATTTGGGCGCATCAAATTTTGGTGCCGTTGCTAGGAAATACAATTTAGGATTAAGAGAGATTGTGTTTATTTCACTATTAGTCCTTATTTCCTAATTTTACTTTTTCTGTTATTTTTGTTTTGTTACACAGGTTGCACACTTATGCATGCCTAGTACAAGGAGTCAAGGAAATCCCTTGATCTCATACGATCCTGAACTCCCTAGAACTCTAAGAAACATAGCTAAAGAGGGAGAGTATGAGACACTCTAATAGGTCACAACTCGTTTGTTGGCCGAAGAAGAGCAGAGGAAAAAGGAAGGAGAAGATGCCCTTGCTGCTGAAAATGCTAAAATTGCAGCAGACCTCGTAGCTCAAAATGCGGCAGTTGAGAAAGCAAGTCAAGCATGACAACAAGCTGTGAGAGATGAGGTAGAAGCTAGACGCAATCTGTCACAGAATAGAGGCCGACAAATACAGCAGCCAAGGCATGCCCCTCACTACCATGTCGATAATGATGATGATGTGGAGGACTAGTGTATTATAGGACCCATAGTATTGCCACCACTGCCTGAAGGGATGAAGTTTGAAATTACCAGTACCATGATCCAGTTGCTGAACTTGAAGGGACTATATGCTGGAAATCCTACTGAAAATGCAAATCTACACGTGAAGAATTTTGTGGGGCTTTGCAAAGCTTATAATCGACCAGGAGTGATGCAAGATGCTATTTGACTGAGACTGTTTCCATTCTCACTGATAGGAGAGGCAACTGTGTGGCTTACTAAATTACCTGATAATTCCATATACACATGGCACAAGTTGAAGACTTAGTTTCTGGAGCGATTCTTTCATCCATCAAGGATGTTGCAGCTGAAGCAATAAGTCTATAATTTTAAGTAGCTACCTGTGGAGGCGTTATATAAGACATGGTTGAGGTTCAATAAGAAGGCAAAACAAGTTCCGAAGCACGAAATCCCTTTACGTCATCTGATGGAGATCTTCTACAAAGCATTAAATGCCAACATAAAAGCAGTAGCTGACACTCTAACTAGAGGAGCATTCATGGAGAATTTGTATATTAAAGCTTCTGAGATGCTTGATAGGGTTACCAAGACCAACAAATCATGGAATACTAGAGAGTCTGAGAGCCCAGCAGGTACATATGTGGTTGGTAAGTCCATTGAACTTCAAGATTTGCAAGACATCAAATAGGAAGTTGCTGAATTAAAGACAAGCATTGGGTTGATTGCAAAGAAAATCCTAGATGAGCGAGTAGAAAAGGTGAAAGCCATCGGTTATCAAGGAAAAGCACCAAGGCCAGATGATTACTCATTTGATGAGGAGGTTAATTATCTGAATAATCAAGGAATGGGTTTCTAGGCCTCTGGCTAAGGAAATCAAGATCGGAATAGAGATAGAGATAACAACTATAATAGGCCCAGCTACAGAGATAGGAGCAGAGCTAGAGACAGGGATGGTGACTGGCATAAAAAGGATGGTTACAAGAATGATAGAAGCGGTCTGTATGTCCCTCTTAGAAATCATGAAGATAGACTTGAAAAACCATCCATGAAGGAGATTCTAAACAAAATATTTCAAAAAGGTTGATTCTACGGATGCAAGCATGAAGGAGATGAGAGCTGAACTTTTAGGTATGACTCAAATTGTGGAGGCTCATTCTATTTCCATAAAGCAACTTTAGACTCAGATGCACCAGATGTATACTAGCATAAACCCGCGTAAAAAAGGTACTCTCCCTAGTGACACCATTAAGAATTTGAAGAATGATCAACAGGTTATGGCTGTGACTACCTAAAGTAGAAAACAAACTGTTGACCCTCATTTGCCTATAGTTGTTAATGAGCCGGCCGAGTCTGAAAAGGATGATACTGAGATTATGGTCGAGTGTGAGGAAAAGGATAGTGGTGAAAGTCCAAATGAGATAAAGTCTTCTGATTTGAAAGCAAAGAACAAAGAGGTTGCACCGATCTTGAAGCCCATGCCATTTCCTCCTCTACCTTACCTACAGAGATTGAAGAAAAAGGTTTAGGACGACAAATTTCACAAGTTCATCTCCATGATGAAACAACTTTCAGACAATATTCCTTTAGTTGAAGCATTTGAGAAGATGCCTGGCTATGCTAAATTTATGAAGGATCTGGTCACTAGGAAGAGAATGGTAAGCTTTGAGCCAACTAATAATTTGCACCATTATAGTGTAATAGCCTCCCGTTCTTTGGTGCAAAAAAAGAAAGATCCTGGAGCTTTTACTATTCATTGCACGATTGGAGCGTTCAAATTTGCTAAAGTATTATGTGATCTAGGTGCTAGTATCAATCTGATGCCACTAGCAGTGTTTAATCAGTTGGGCTTGGGAGCCCCCAAACTAACTACAATACGACTTCTTATGGCAGATCGCACAGTGAAAAAGCCTGTTGGAATTCTCTATGATGTACTTGTAAAGGTTGATACTTTTATCTTCCTTGCAGACTTCATGATTCTTGACTGCGAGGTTGACTTTGAGATTCCTATCATTATTGGATGACCATTCCTTACCACTAGATATGCGTTGGTTGACTTAGAGACTGGGCAGATGAAGTTCAGATTTAATGATGACGTAGTTACTTTTAATATCTTCTATTTGATGAAGCATCATGATGACATAGACGTGGTTTTAGTTATTGATATGGTTGATGAGGATTAGTTAATTATGCCTATTGAGGAGAGACTTGGTGTTGAAGCACTTGCGGCAGTGATTATAAATTTTGATGGAGACGATATTGAGCAGTATGATGAGATGGTTGAAGCACTTGCAGGTATGGGGTCCTATAGCTATGCTCCAAAGAAGCTTGATTTGGATTTGAAGAATAGATAGACACTGCCTGTCAGACAATCTTTTGAGGAGCCTCCAGCTTGGAGCTCAAAGCGCTTTTGTCTGATCTTCGATATGTGTTCTTAGGAGCTAATGAGACCTTGCAAGTTATTATTGTTGCAGACTTAGGTGAAGGGCAAGTTCAAGCTCTGGTTTTGGTGTTGAGGAAGTTTAAAAGGGCCATTCGTTGGTCCATTATTGACATCATTGGGATTCCACCTAGAATTTTCACTCATAAGATTTAGCTAGGCCCAGATTGCATTTTGAGTACTGAGCACCAATGTAGGTTGAATCAGCCTATGCAAGAGGTTGTCAAGAAGGAGATTATAAAGTGGTTGGATGTAGGTGTAGTTTACCCTATTGCTGATAGCAAGTGGGTGAGCCCGATTCAGTGTGTGCCAAAGAAGGGTGGGATTATTGTAGTACCAAATGCGAAGAATGAGTTGATTCCAATGAGGCCGATCACAGGCTGGCGCATATGCATGGATTATAGGAAGCTGAATGCTTCGACTAAAAAAGACCATTTTATGATGTCATTCATGGATCAGATGTTAGACCATCTTACTAGTAGAGGATGGTATTGTTTTCTTGATTGTTATTCAGGATACACCAAGAACTTAATTGCTCCTGAAGACCAAGAGAAGACAACTTTCACCAGTTCGTATGGGACATTTTCTTTCAAGAGGATGCCTTTCGGTCTATGCAATGCACCAACAATATTTCAGCGCTTCATGATGTCTATTTTCTCTGACATGGTGGAGGACACTATTGAGGTGTTCATGGATGACTTTTCCATGGTTGGTGACTCTTTTAAGGACTGTTTGGCTCATCTCAGTTGTGTTCTAAATAGGTGTGAAAAATGCAACTTGGTACTTAATTAGGAGAAGTATCACTTCATGGTGAAAGAGGGTATAGTGCATTGCCATTGGATCTCCAAGAAGGGTATAAAAGTCGACAAGGAAAAGATAGAGATAATTGAAAAATTGCCTCTACCAGTTTCTGTGAAGGGGATTCAGAGATCTTGGGGGCATGCTGGTTTATATCGGAGGGTTATCAAGAGTTTATCCAAAATTGCAAATCCATTGTGTAAATTATTGGAGAAGAAGGTAAAATTTGTGTTTGATGATGCATGTCTGAAGGCATTCGAATGCCTTACAGAAAAGTTGGTCTCTTCTTCCATCATTATTTCTCCTGATTAGTCTCAGCCTTTTGAGGTTATGTGTGATGCTAATGGAGTGGCTCTAGGAGTAGTCCTAGACCTAAGGTGCGAAAAAATTCTTCATCCCATATACTACGCTAGAAAAGCACTTAACCCTGCTCAAAAGAACTACACGGTGATTGAACAAGAACTTCTTGTTGTCGTCTTTGCATTTGAGAAATTTAGATCATATTTGCTTAGCACCAAGGTGGTGGTGCACACTGACCATGAAACTCTTCACTACCTCATAGTGAAGAAGGATGCAAAGCCGAGATTGATTAGGTAGGTATTACTGCAACAAGAGTTTGACTTTGAAGACAAGGATCAAAAGGGTACAGAAAATCAGGTAGCAGACCACTTGTCTAGGTTAGAAGAAGAAGTGATGCTGAAGCTGAATGAAGAGCAGGAAATTGATGATTGGTTTCTAGACGAGCAAATGTTGGCTGCCTCTCAAGACCTGATTCCATGGTTTGTAGATTTTTCCAACTATTTGGCAAGTGTGTGGTGCCTCCTGATATGTCTGTTCACCAAAGAATAAAGTTCATGTCTGATGTCAAGAAATTCTTCTGGGAGGAGCCATTCTTGTTTTGTGTGTATTCTGATACTATGATTCGTAGATATGTGCCAAAAGCTGAGATGATGAAGATACTAGAGGCTTCCCATTCATCCCCTGTTGGGGGACATCATAGCGGTATTCGGACTGCACAGAAGATCTTGCAATGCGGCTATTATTGGCCGACTATTCATAAAGATGCCCATGATTTTGCAGAAGCTTGTAGACGGTGTCAAAAGGAAAGGAGGTATATTAAGGAGGCATGAGCTTCCTCTTAATCCCATCTATGTGATTGAGCTATTTGACATTTGAGGTATTGACTTCATGGGACCATTTGTGATGTCTAATGGAAATCGGTACGTATTGGTGGCTATTGACTATGTATCAAAGTGGGTGGAGGTGTTTGCCCTTCCCAGCAATGAGGGTAAGTGTGTCACAACGTTCTTGAAAAAGAACATCTTCTCCATATTCGTTACTCCAAGGATAATCATTAGTGATGGAGGTTCTCACTTCTGCAACAAGCTATTTCATGCTTTACTAGGGAAATATGGACTGAAGCATAATGTTGCAACCCCCTATCATCCCCAAACTAGTGGGCAAGTGGAACTCTAAAACCGCGAAATAAATTCAATCCTTTCTAAGATTGTCAATGCCAACAGAAAGGATTGGTCGCACAAACTAGATAATGCTTTGTGGGCATATCAGACTATATTCAAGATGCCAATAGGTATGTCACCATATCAACTTGTATTTAGAAAGGCGTGCCATTTTCCTGTTGAGCTAGAACATAAGGCCATGTGGGCGTTGAAAAAATTGAACTTAGACTGGTCTGAAGCATTGTTGCAGTGGCTTGGGCAGCTAAATGAGTTAGATGAGTTCCGCCTGAATGCATATGAGTGTTCGGCTTTGTATAAAGAAAAGACAATGTTTTATCATGACCAAAAGATAGAAAAGAGAAATTTCCAGCCGGGTGACTTGGTCCTTCTTTTCAATTCCAGACTTCGCTTATTTCCTGGTAAGTTGAAGTCAAGTGGATTGGACCATTAAAAGTGGTAAAATTGTTTCCTCACGGGGCTGTCGAACTTAAAAATCATGATGGCAAGAGGTTCAAGGCTAATGGGTAGCGAATCAATTATACTTGGGTACCACAGAGGAGCTTAAAGCAGTTGAAGCTTGGAACTTTGATGAATTCGTCCCACCAAAGGAGCTTGATGAAGTCTGAGTAATCAAGCAACTTGTGTCATGCCGCAATGTCAAACAAGGCGCTGCATGAGAGTAATCACCTGTTCTGTCTCTCTTACTGTCTCCTCCCCTTTCTTTGATTTTCTCTTCCTCGATCTGCTGAGCATAAGTAACCAACCTGGAGATGTCTAATTCCTTAACCAGGCAATCTTGCACTCCTTGACCACATCATCAGACATATTGGATACAAACTTGCTTATGTAGGCTCTGTAGTCAGCTACAATCGCTAGAGCATACTTGGATAACTGAGTAAACTTGAGTGCATACTCCTTCACACTCATGTAAATTCTGCTTCAAGTTGATGAACTCTTGGACCTTGGCTTCCCTGAGTTCGAGTGGGAAAAACCTGTCCAAAAATGTAGTCTTGAACTGGTTCCAATCCACTGGACCTGCAATTGCACAATGAGACTCCTTCACATGCTAATACAAAGTGTAAGACACTCCTTTCAGCTGATAGGTGACTAGATCTTCACTCTCAATTGGAGTGACACCCATAATGTCTGTTACCTTCTGGATGTCATCAAGAAACTCCTGTGGATCTTCATCTGATTTAGACTGATGAAATTTTGGAGGGTTCATCCGAGTGAAATCCCGGATTCTAGCTACAACATTGTTAGTATGAGGTGGAGCTGGTGCCACCGCCCGCTAATTAACTTGAGTTGTCATGGCCTGGGCGAGCACTTGAAATGCAGCCCTGAATTCGGCATGTGTGACTTGCTCATTAAATGGGTCTGCTAGAGTTGCTGGTGATGGCTAATTCCTAGCTTTAGCTCTTTTGGGAGGCATTTTTCTGAAATGCGAAGAGCATGATTTAGAAGGAGATTAAATAGAGTTCATACTCTATAGCGTGAGCTAGAAAAGAAGGAAGGGAAGTTGTCCCTAATGATATCTCATAGCTTCTCCACCATAAGTGTGGCGCGCTTCATACCAATGAAGAAGACTCTACTTGACACGACTTTCAGACACCCTAGGACACTTAAATATGATGCTCTGATACCAAGTTTGTCATGCCACAAGGCCACCCCCTAGATGTAACACGATGCTTAATGTCATAAGTTACCCCAAGCTAACCCATGGTCTGGCATATCTAGACAATTTTAGTTAAAAACATACACTGTGCGGAAGCTAAAAATAGTTTAATATCTGAAGTGGGAAAGAGCCCAAAACATGTCTGAATATAATTTTATATATAGAGTATAATGATGACTGAAAACAACACTAACAACTCAATAGCTAAATCTAGTCTATGTCTGAAAGCCTCTAACTGATACAAGTTGTTGGGACATGCCCCCAGCTAACTCTAATAATCTGAATACTGAAATAAAAAGACTGAAAAGTAAAGCATGTCTATCATCCTCAAACTATGAGGACTCACCACTGAAGCTGCTGAGTAGGACTGGAAGTCAATCTAAGAGCGGTCTGGATGCTGAGCACCTGAACCTACATCATAAGACGATGTTGCACAAAAATATGCATCAATATTTTAAATGTACTGAGCATGCAGGATATGTGCTAACCTGAACAACATAACAGATGAACATGGGAATATATACTGAAGTATAAACTGAAAGCTGAGCTAGATACAATGACCAAGTACTAACATGAATATATAATATGCTGAACTAAATACTGAAATAGATATTGAGTACATAGTCAATGCAACATGAATCTGAATGTGGGAGATACTATTAACCGACATACCTAAGCTGAGCTAACTTTGGGGCCAACCTATAACCTTGTATGGAAGGGTGTTCATACCATGCATAGGGTACGAACAAAGCTGACGTGGATCCACTAAACTGATGTTCACAAGGGACAAAGTTAACCAACCTAATCTGACAGCTGACCCCCTTCTGTACCTATGGTAGCACCGTAGTTCTGGGACTTGAGGAATGCTACTAAAGGTATCAGCCTTATCTGACAGCCAAACCTTTATCCCCTCATCCGTTCAGTACTAAGTCTACTCCAAAATGAATGTAATCAATGAAATGAAAGCTGAAGTACTGGATAGCTCAAATACTGATAATTATCTTAGAATGCAACATACATATATACTGAAACATGATAGCATTCTATTCTGAAACATGCATGTTTGAATTATCTACCTAGCAAGTATAGATTGTAAATACTGAATTTCAATACAAGCTAGGGTTACTGGATTCTGTACATGTAACTATACTAATTCTCCAAGAAACATATAACTAATAACACTTAATTAATAGCATCTGAATTGAAAGGAATCCCTAAGTTTGAGGAACCCTAGGTTTGAATATTTCATAGAGAACTGAAGAACTGACTAAATTCTAGGGACCTAATAGGCAAAAGGAACCCACTAGTGAAATCCCACATACCTGGAGAAGAATCTATGGATGAAATCTTTGGGTTTAAGGGTGAGCTTGAAGAATACCTCCTGCTTGTTCTTGAGAGAAAATTGTTGCCTCTTTTTCTCCCATTCTTTCTAAGTCTGATGATCTTTAGGAGAACAGGTGATTTAGGTAGTTTTTGGCTAATTAATTAGGCTTAGAATAACCAAAATGACGTAGCATAGGCCTTAAAAGGGAAAGGAAAATTCCAAAATGCCCCTGGGAAAATAAAAGAATTCTGCTGGAAAAATCGCAACTCAGGTTCAATAGATGGGTTCCACGACTCGTGGAAGCTTCCATGGTTCGTGGAACCCTATCGTAGTTCTACGACCCTTTTGTCTGGCTATGTGTTTGAGTTCCACGACTTGGGTTCACGACTCATGGAACCATCCATGGTTCGTAGAACCCAGTCGTGGCTCCTGAGGGACGGTTAGGTCTCAAGTCTGAGTCCCACGACTGGAAACCATGACTTGTAGATCAAAGGTCCGTGATTCTGACTCATGGTCTTGAACCCAACATGGCTGGTCTATGTATGAGTTCCACGGTTGTATTCCATGACTCGTGGAATGTTCCATGGTTCGTGGAACCAATCCATGGTTCTTAGAGGAAAAGTCAAACCTTTGATCTGATTCCAGAGGCACAACCCATGACTCATGGAAACTTCCATGACTCGTGGAACTGACTTGTGGTTTCTGGCTGACAGTTGAAAATTTTATTTTTTTCTAGTTTTCTAAACTGTGTCTATGCTAGGGAGTTCTGGGGTGTTACATCACTAAAGCACCCAAGACTCAAGTTTTTTTTAAACTTTGTGCAATACAAAGTGTAAGTTCACTTTCTCATGGTTTTTAATTGTCTCTTGGTGTGTTAATATCTATGGGTTTGTAATGACACTAATAGCATATTGTTAATTGTAATGATGGTCCCAAACCCTAGACTTTAACTATCATTATGTATAAGTTTATGTGATTGTATGTAAGAATTTAGAAATAAATGGGAATTGGGGTTGTGATTTTGGTTTGGGTAATGGGTTGTTATGATGCTTATAAATATTGAATGTTATTTGGTCGGGTGAGGTGAAATTTGTGCAAATAGCTGACTAAGGGAGAGAAGTTTTTGTTTTTGCACCAATCTTTATCCCACGGGCCAGCTGACAGGACGTTTGAGGCATGACGGGCTTTGATTAGGGCATTGGAATTGGATCAGAGCTTCAAAAGGTCTCTGTCCAGAATCGACGGATGGGCCAACGGGACGTTTGACCTCTCACACCCGTGGTAGGAGCCCGTAGGAGGACAGTTTGTCCTTTAAAAATTCCCACTGCCATGATATGACGCCCTATCACACGGAATGTTGGACCTCCCACGCCCATGGCACAGGGTCGTGGGAGGACAAATATGCCTCTAAAGTTCTCTGTCCTATTCTGACGCCTTATTCCATGGAATGTCGGACCTCCCACGCCCTTGGGAGGACAAATTTCCTAAAAAAAAAAAATTAAATGTCAAATTTTTCTGGTTTTTGATTTTTGTTTCGGTTGCTAATGATGGTTTCCTATAGGTACTAAATGGCACCAAAAATCCCACTATGAGAGGATCAAAGCGATTCTGAAGTCGAGAAGAGTGACTCAGACAACACCCCTCTCATCCGGGCAACCAGAAGAAAGCTAATAGTATCTCCTTCCCACCAGTTTAAAAAGGGGGTTGGATCATCTTCTAGCTTGGCCAGTTCTAACGCAGAGAGGGACCAGGCTCCTCTACGAGCTAAAGGAGGGCAAGAATCAGCTACCCAGGTTTCTAGTGCCATGGAAATCGAGATCGAGTTGGGAAATAATGATGAATCAGGGTCTAAGCACAGTTCGGCCAAAGATGCAGAGGGTGATGTTGATTTTGATACCAAGCCCACTACTCAAGAAAGGGAGCCTACTTCACCCACTCTGATATCCTTTGGCACAACGGTGGTACTCGCTCGAGAGAAGACTAGATAGTTGGTGAAAGGGTCCCAAAAATATTTGACTACAGGCTAGCCACCACGGCTAAGGGGTACATGAAACATCCTATCACGGAGGAATGACAGATAGATCCCTTCAAGCTAAAGGACTTCACAAAGCTTGATGAATACTTTTGGTACTACAAGTTGGGTTGGACTAGCAAGCCACTCCTGGATTACCAGCCGACTCTCGTGAGGGAGTTCTATGCGAACTATCAGGCTATCCAGGAAAGTAGATGCAAAAAAGGCCAGAAGATTGTAGACTTGCCCGCTTTTGAGAGCGTACCAGTAGAGGTGTCCCGATTAACATCTCGGCTAAAACCATAAACAAATTTATTTTTGGGCCTGAGTTTATGGTTACCACCGACACCTTTGACTATGACTACTGGGTCAAGAATAAGAAAAAGCAGACAAAGTGTTTGGCCAAGCTCTTACAATGACTGGGACACTAAAGCGGATCGACCAGGACAAGTTGCAGATCACAAAGGCTTTGCTATCATTTGAGGCTAAATTTTGGTGGGCCCTGGTGCGACTCCAGCTCATGCCGATGGGTGCTGATAATCAGTTGACTCTTGAACGGGCCATCCTAGAGGCTAGTATGATGTCTAAGTATAATTTGAACTTTGGGCACATCATTGCTGAATAAATTCGGGATAGAGTCACAAAGATTAGTTTGTCCTATCCATTTCCCTGCCTCATAATTGAATTGTGTGACGAAACTGATGTCCCAAAATATGCGGGTATTGATCGTGCAGATCGATCCACCCAAACATATCATACTGAGAGGTACAAGGATGAAACTTGAGTTATGGGTATGAGCGGTACTTCAGAATTACTTGCTCTCCCTCTTGAGGCATATGTACTGACTCCGGAGGTGACACGGTCCACTACTGCTTTGCCCACCCTACAGGGTAGCTAAACTAAGCACACTATTGCTGGTCCATCCTTTTCTGCTGCACCTCCAATGGAGGAAACTGATTCACTATTTTCTTTTCATCCGATGAATTTCACCAACAAGTTCAGAGGATCATTGAGTTGAAGGAACAAATGAAAAAGTTTGCTTTGCAGTTTCAACTGATTGTTGATTCCTCAATCCAGAGAGCCATAGAACCACTTCTTAATGTGAATGACCAGATTGACGCATTAGAAAATAGGGTTGATGAGAAGCTGTAGGAAATGGGTGCAGTTGAGCTTACAGAACTAAAGCAGCAGATAGCGGAGCTTAGGGTCAATGTGGATGGGTTGAAGAGTCCCCCAGCTTCTCAAGCTAAGGCTCCAGTAGTCTTACCATAGATTATGTTAGAGCCTACACTTGACTTATGGGACTTGGTAGACCCCGAGCTTCAGTCAGCTAACCCATAAAAGGAAAAAAAGGCTGAGAAGGAAAGGGAAAAAGAGGCTGAATTACCTCCTAGTCCCTTTGAGCACACGAAAAAGAGGAAGCAAAAAGATAAGCATGTCCGAGCGAATGACGCGCCTCTTAGCCCAAAGTCTCAAAAGAATAGGGAGGAGAGAGCCGCAAAGAGAACTAAGAAAGATTTGGAGCGGGAAACAAATGAGTCCCTAGCTATGCAACATATTGAGGTTGATGCCGTTGGCATAGGTGGTTCAGCTAGTGGTGTTGCTGGCATTCCTGATATACCTTCTTCAGACCCCATTATGGGAGTTAGTGTTGTTGATGCTGCTCGGGAAGTGTCTACTATTGAGAGGACTGCAGAGGAAGCCTCTATTGTTGAGAAAGATGTGGGCACCGATCCAGTAGGCCTGACTACAACTACACTAGATGACCATGCTTAGGCACCGCATGTATGCCTTGTATCCCTCGTTTGGTTATTTTTTAGTGCATTGGGGACAATGCACTACTCTTTAGATGGGGTGGGGGAAGCTGTGGTCATCTAGTTTATTTAACAGTGTTTTGGTGAAGTCTGAGTAGCCAAAACACTCACGTCGTGCTGCAACATTAAATCAAGCGTTGCATGAGAGGCAACCCATGAGGGTATCTATATAAAATCTGCCTTTTTGGGGTTTTCTTGCATGTGTTCTTTCCCTAAGGACTTTTTAATTTCTATTAAACCGACATGTTTAGTATAGGATGTGTGTTTGTAAAAGTAAATTAGGAACTAAATGCAGCCATGTTCTGGTTTTTGAAGAAATTTTGTGAAAAAATAGAGACCCCTCCAATTATTTGTGCAACAAAGTGTTAAAACTGACCTTGATGGATATGTAAATGATAGCATGTATATAACTAAGAGAAGTAGCTTAAGCTAAAGTATAAACCGGTAGTTAGCTAATGTGTAGTCTAAACTCTATGCCATGTTTGAAGTGAGCTGCTTAGTATCTGTTCTTGTTGTACTGCCAATCTAGAACTTGCCTAGTTAGTCTTGTTGTGGTTGTAGAATGGTTTGGTTAGGATATGATCATAGGCCATTTTTGAATTAGTCCACTCCATCCAAATGACCTACCAAATAAAACTGAATCCCTTTGGTCCCTAAATTTGAGCCTAAAAGTTGAACCTTTTTTGTTGTTAGCCTGTTCACTGTACCTGTTTCCTATAAATCATTGTTTTGGCCCTGGTCCCTCCTTGGACATTGTGCACCTCAACTCAGGCTAAAAGCCTAAGTTGAGGGTGGCTTCTGTAGGGGTGAGTAGGAAATGTTGGGTATGAAAAGATCGGGGTAGTATGGAAAAGAAGACTGGCGGGTGTTGTTTGTGTGCTACAAAAGAAAAGAAAGAACAAAAGAAAAAAAAATGATGAATGAAAAGTGTGCAAGAATGTAATAAAAGCCACACTCGAAGTTTGATAAAAGAAAGGAGAATAAGGGAGGATAATTGTAAGGTCTGAAAAGGTGGAGAAAATAAAGAAGTAATTGTAGTCCCAAGGAGGGCATAGTCACTATTTACCCAAATGTACCATTCCTGTCCCTAAGCCTACATTACAAGGTTAATAAAGTCCTATAGTGATCCTAATCGAACTGTTTGAAAGACAAGGCATCGAAAAAAAGGGCAAGCCTATGGTATTGTGAATGTACAACTTTAACTTCCTTGTGAGAGTGAGCGTGTTCCCAGTCCCTGTGTGTTAAATTGATATTTTGTGTGATCGAGACTTCTTTGTTGTGAGGGCACTAGAGTGGACTGCGATTGCTAATTATTTGGTTGGAATGTCTTCTTGTGTATTCCAGTTTACTCATGAATATCTTGTTCTCACTCATGGATCCGTCTTGTGTTGTTTTGATAACTTGATTAAATGGACTGGTTTTTGAGCTGTTAAGGAGTGGGTACAATTCTGAGATTTGAGAGATAAATGAATCATGCTGCTGTAGTTTATGGTTTCCTTTTACTTAAGCGTCATTTTAGTTTTTGTTTTCATTTGTTCTTGAGGATAAACAAACATTCTAAGTTGAGGGTGTTGATGTGCCAGGATTTCATGACACTTTCGACGCTTAAAACTAAGGATTTTTGGGAGTTCTTAAGTATATTTTGTTAGATTTGATGTCGTTTGTTGCATGTACAGGTAAAAGTATTGAAAAGACAAAAATGCCAAAGTGTTGCAGATTTCTGGGCAAAAATTCATGCCCTATGGGCGTCGCATCCACGACGGCCCATGGGAGAAGGCGTCTAAATAAGGTAGCAAGTATACAAGGCATAACTCAGTCTGACGGGCTGCCACGATGCCCATGGGACATATGAAGGGACGTCGCCCAGCCTGTGGGAATGACCTAGCGAAGCTGAGAAGCTAAGGCATTGAGGCTGCCGGGCTGCCATGACACTTGTGACATCCATGATGCCTCGTCAGAGCTACCCGTGGAAACAAGGAAGCGAAGATGGGGAGGAGCCAAGTGTAGCCGACGGGCATGGAAACTAAGATGTCCCATCGCAGCTTCCCATGGAAACAAGAAAGCAAAAGCTAGAGCTCAACCTTAAGGAAGCCCGACAAGCACCCACGATGCCCGTCGCATACACGATGGCCGTGGGGCATCCCGTCGAAAGTGTCGTGTCCAGTCAATCCTAGAACAGTTAGGATTTGGTCTTTTTTTGTCAATAAATACTTCCCATTAGGTTTTATTTAGGGGCCCCCGACATTGTTTGATATTATAATGCTTTTTTGTGTTTTGGAGATAGTCATAACATAAATTATTGAGAATTAAAGTTTGTTCTTAAATTATTGAAGTGTTCTTGAGATTTATTAAAGATTCCGGATTTCTGTACCTCTTCTTGTAAGTGTATGATCATGATTGTTTCAAGATCTTCTGATCATTCACTTATGAACATGAGTAGCTAAATCCACAACTAGAGTTGTGGGAACCATGAAGGATTAACGAAGTAGGCAAAGTACTTGGTAATTCTAGGGCGGCTTTTATGCATGTATTGTTCTCCCTTCGCATTGATTGCTTTTTAACGGTGTACAATGTTAGAACTCTCCTTATCTTTACTAGCCACACCAAGGGGGTAATGGATGGGAAAAGGGTTGTTAAACAATGGAGAATTGAGGCTACCAACCCTTTTCTAATAGCTTGACCTTGTCCCGGAATAGCTAATATGGGATCCAGGGTAAGGGACATAAATCATACACCCACGGCCAGACCAAGGTGTGTGGTGAAATTCATCTATCTAAGGGATCAACTATTTAGGTGAACCTAACTTACCAATTCTACATGCTAATCACCAAGCTAGTTTACTAAGTACAATGCCTTACTAAGTTATGATATCATGGGGAACACTACCCTAGTCGTTTCTTTTATTGATAACAACCTTACGAATCTAAGTTACATTTAATATTTGTCACTTAACCCCCCCCCCTTTCGAGGGAAATAAATGGCTAACAGCGCAAGTAAACACTAATCAACCATAGTCCTACCATATTCCCTGTGGGATTGACCCCAACCTTCATTAGGTTCTATATTTGAACGGCGATCGCTTAGCTTCTAAAAAGAGGTGTAATTTGGGCGCATCAGAAATAATGGAGAAATCGGGAATTAAAAAGAGGACTTACCCATTTTAGAAGCCAATTAACGAGCAAGGATCGTCACAACAACACCCTCCAACCAGTAGGGAACAATTATGGAGGAATTTGTAGGTCTTTGGCAATGGAGGAACGAAGTTGTTATGTTGGGGAAATGAAGGAGAAGAAAGGGAAAATGCCAACTTAAGCTAACTGCCTTGGCCTATGCAAATTCGTCCAAGGCGTCACCTAGGCAATGGCAAAAAGAGAGGCGTCCTGTCATGATATATGCAAACCCGGCCATGGCCCGCATAGGCAAAGGCCAAAATGGGGCGGCTAGCAAAATGCCCTACGCGTAGGCACCCAAGGCACCGCATAGGCGAAGCACAAATGTAGCATCATGTCTTAGGCCTATGCATAGGCAGCCAATGCCCGTGTAGGCAAAGTGAAAACTGGTGCTATGATAGTAACCAACTGCCAACAGCCCACTAACAAGGATTTGAACTCTGATCGACCCTCGGGAACGCATCTGGGGTCCCGCAAACACAAATGACTTGAGCTATTCAACTAGAAACAATGTTTTGGATCCAATGAAATCGATGAAAATACCATCAGAGGTCGATTTAATGAAAAGTAGGCCCCATGCCCAAAATCAACCTTTAGGGCAACTATTCCCAAATAGAAACTCAATGGCCGAAATCAAGATCGGAAGCCTCGAGACCCAAACCAATGGTCCCTCTAGCTAAACATAATCTTGTGGAGCTAACAGTGCTGACGAAATATCCATCCAAGGCCATCTTCTCCAAATATTGACCAAAGTCAACCAAGCAAGCTCAACTAGCCTGAAAACACAGAAAGAGAGAGAATTCCAAGCTGAAAAGCTCCCGGATCCTGACCAAAGGTTGAACTAGACCAAAGTCCATGCTCCAAACCTAACGAAACTGTCGGAATTCAATTCCGAGCATGTTCACCAAGAATGTTGACTGAAGTCAACGATTTCCAAAGTCTAAAGCTCTAAAACAAGAAACGACCAAAAAGACCAAACAGACAGCCTCGGGCACCGAACTATCAATCCCAGCAAGCCATAAATGACTTGGGGCCACTATAGGCAAGCTCTAACTGTACAAGAAAGGCAAAAATGCATAAATGACCAGAAGGGTCATTACATCAGGAAACCAAGAAAGACAATATATATACATAAGTAACTAACCCCGAACCTAGTATCACCAGTAAAATAGCCATTAAGTATGAGATTAAGGCTAAACAAAATACCATTTTCTGTCAAAGTACAAAATAAAGATAGTCAGTTAAGAGGAAAAGTAGTAAATCTCTGAACGCCGAGAGCTTACTATGATACAAATAACAATAAGCTATGAATAAGCAGATAATCAACGGGGATGACTCGTACTAGGTGCTGCATCAAAAAAAGATGCAGAAGTGTAGTATGAGTACCAAAACACAGGGTACCCAATAGGCATTATATGCCTATCGATCTCAGAATATAAGATATAATATAAGAGGCATAAAGGTAAAGCATAAATTTGAAACTAAACTAGAATCTCGTATATAATAGGATACAATGGTGAAGATAATGACAATAACATAATCAAAATACGAATACACAGAGGATGTGATGTAATATGGGATGATAAAGTACATGATCTGGCCAATGCAAAAAAAGTAAAATATGGAATGATCCCTTGGGCCACCTGAAATTTAACCTCGGACTCATCAACATATGCAATAAAGTAAATAACCCAGATATGTTCTCCTCAGGCAGCCTAAAATCATACCTCAGATTCATCAATAGAAGATAAATCAAGAAAAGGTCCAAAAATGTCCCTCTGACCGAGTATAAAAAAGTGATACAGTCCTTTCAACTCATAAAATTAGAGATAAATCAATGGAAATCCATTCTATAACTTAAAAACTATGGAAAAATGGTACAACCTTCTTTTAAAATTGAAAACCAATATTTTTCCTTCAAAATAGACGATGATCCTTGTATATAAATATATGAATGTGTGCGCGCCATCACACAAAATCATGTAAATACAAGTATCTACACCAAATAGGCTAAAACCACCCTCCAAACAAGCAATACTAACCTGGAGTCCCATCTAGTCCCAAGCCACGACCTCGTGCCCACAATTTCATAATGTAAGAAATAAAATATAGAAATGGAGCAATAACATAAAAACAATAGTTAAAGTCTACTCTACCATGAAAACCCCCTCATAAGAATGACTAAAGATTCACTAAACTAACACACTAAAACTACGAGTAACCTAAATTAAGGTTTAACATGAATTACTACTCTACAATCTCAAAAATAGCCAAATATTCAGAGAAAGAGTTAAAGCCTAATTCTACACTACAACTAAATCCTAACATTCATAAAACTTAAAAAATATACTATCTAGCTGAGCTATGTCTAAAGATAGTAAATTGTAACCTACCTCAGGGCCAAAGCATAAACACAAAGCATTACTCGAGAGCCTTTCCCTTTACAAGTGCCTTGGATCGCTGCCACACTATCACAAACATATTCTAAAAGTCAAGATGGGATTAACGACACTCATATCAATATAAAGAATTTTTGGCCAGAAATTGGGTCAAAAATTGACCCTCAGGGCCCGCCAATGAAACAAGAAACAAACTCCACAATTATGTTCTCTATGAGGTAAGGATCGTATGCCCCAAACTTGGGAAGAAATAGGAGTGGATTCGGACCTGAAATGGTCCAAAAAGATCACTTTGAAAGATGGAGAAAATCATGCAATTTAAGACCCAATTCAAATACAAAGCACGGATTTAATGCGTAGACGCATAATAGAATGAGAAGGGGAAGAGAAACACCTCACAATCACAGGAAATATTCAAGAAATGATGAATGTTTACCTTAACCAAGCTATGCTTTAATAGAGGAAATGTTTTTTGAACACTTGGGAAATAAAGGGGAAGAAGTCTTTCAAAAATACTCAGTGATCTTTGCTTCTATGAAACTTTATCGCAGGTGCGACATCACTGGAGATGAGGTCAACAGTAACCTCTAGCTTGGCAGGAGGCACCGTGAGCCCACAGAGGAGACCAAACATCACAGGAGAAGAGATAGATGATGTCACCAGCTTTCGCTGATGCGAGCCAAGCTCTGCAAAAGAAGTTTCACCAACACCAGCTGCATCAGCAACTTTCAACAAACAACAAGGTCTCCGAATGGACCCTCAGAATTTATTGGAATCTCGTGAACACTAACCAAAATTCTACCCAATTGGAAATGGCATTCCGAACTAAAAAGAATCAACTAAATGACCAACAGAGGTCTTCTTGATGAAATGTCAACCAAAGTCAACACTTTTCTAGTTTTTCCTAAAAGCCACCCAAGTACCCAAAACGAGGTCAAAAGTCTCAAGACCCAAACCAAAGGTCCCACTAGCAAAAAATCCATGTTCCAGAGCTAACAACACTGACATAATTCTCATCCGAGTATGTTTACTAAAAGTGTTGACCAATGTAAAACATTTCTACTTTAAAAGTTCCAAAATAGGGAAACTCTTCTAGAACTCGATCAAACACCTCGGGAAGCATGCCACCCATCCCAGTAAGTCACATAAGTAGTTTAGAAGTTATAGGAAGGGTCCAAATGGTAAAAATGCACAAAAATAAGAAAATGACCATGAGAGTCATTACAACATCCACTACTAAAAAGACTTTTGTCCTTGAAAGTTAGAGAGAAAAAGGTACCAGAATGCTTGAAAAAGTGAGGGTATCTGGTACACATGTTGAGCTTGTTTTCCCAAGTAGCCTTCTTGACTAGACAATGCCTCCACTAGACCTTAACTAATGAAATCTTTTTAAACCTCAACTTTCTAACCTGCCTATTCGAAATAGCAACAGGCTCCTCCTCAAAATCCAAAGTCTCGTCTAAATGAACCGAATCCCACTGAAGCACAAGAGACTTATCCTGAATGTACCGCCTCAGGATAGAAACATGGAAAATAGGTTGAAAACCCGAAAGAGCTAGAGGCAAAGCTAACTCATATGTTACTTCCCCAATCTACCGTAGAACCTCAAAAGGGCTAGTGAGCCTAGGGATAAGCTTGCCCTTCCTCCGGAACCTCATCATGCCCTTCATGGGTGGCACACAAAGAAATACTCTATCACCAATCATAAACTATAAGTCACGCACCCTCTGATTAGCATAACTCTTATGTCTACTCTGAGCTATACAGAGCATCTCTTAAATCACCCGTACTCTATCTAGAAAACACGTTATAGATCGGTGCCCCAAGGCCTAACCTCAAAGGCATCAAACCAACCTACTAAATACCTACACCACCTACCATACAATGCCTCGAATATAGCCATCTAAATGATAGAATGGTAGTTATTATTACATGTGAACTTTGACAAGGCTAAGAACTGGTCCCGCTGACCTTTGAAATCAATAACACAAGCCTGCACCATATCCTTTAGAACCTAAATAGTGTGCTCCAATGGACCATTAGTCTATGGGTGAAAGGCCATGCTACGCTTAACCCAAGTACCCAAATATCTTTGAATTAACATCATGAAACATGATGTGAACGTAGTATCATGGTCAGAAATGGTAGAAATAGGCACCCCATGCAAACAAACAACCTCACAAATGTAAATCTGAGCGATCTCTTTGAACTATATGAAGTCTGAACCAACAAAAAGTGAGCAGACTTAGTCAACCTATCCATGATGAGCCAAATAAAATTAAATCTCCAAAAGAGTATATGGAAAGCCTACTAAAAAGTCCATAGCTATCCACTCCCATTTCCACTCAGGAATGGGTAGCCTCTGGGTCACCCAACCCACCCTCTGGTGCTAGTACTTCACTTGCTGATAGTTCAAGCACCTAGATGCAAAATCTAAGATATCCCGCTTAATCCCACACCACCAGTAGTGCTACCTCAAGTCACTGTATATCTTAGCTACCCCCAGATGAATGGAATATCTAGAATAATAAGCCTCCTCCATAATCAATCTGACCAAGTCACCAACTCTAGGAACATAAATATGACCCTCCATTTTCAAAACACCCTCTAAACCTAAGGTTGCCTTCCAAGACTTGAAAATTGACACCTTATCTTAAATCATCCTCAACTTCACATCATCAAACTACTATGCCTAAATATGCTCTCACCACAAAGATCTATCCTCAACACAAGCGAGAATTCTCCCAGGCTCAAAAATATTAAGTCTAACCAACCTCTTGGCTACGGACTAGATGTACAAAGCCAAAGGTCGCTCCTCAATTGCCAGGAATGCTAAACTCCCCATATTCACCACCTTCTGGCTTAAGGCATCCGCTACTAATTTTCCTTGTCCCGGTGATAGAGAATTGAGAGGTCATAGTCCTTCAATAACTCCAACAACCTATGATGTCTCAAATTAAGGTCATTTTGGATGAAAATATACTAAATATTATAATGGTCAGGGAATATATCACAATGAACTCCATACATATAGTGCCTTTTAATCTTCAATGTGAAGACTACTGCTGCCAACTCTAGGTCATGAGTGGGGTAGTTCCTCTCATGAACCTTCAACTATCAGGAAGTATAAGCAATAACTCTGCACTGCTGTATTAACACACAACCCAAACCAACTCCAAAAGCATCACAATAAATAGTAAACCCCTGGCCCTCAACTAGAAGAGTAAGAATCGGAGCTAAAGTCAATAAGGCCTTGACCTTCAAAAAGCTTGCCTCACACTTTTCATACCACTGGAAAAGGACATTCTTTTGAGTCAATCTAGTCAAAGGTGTTGCTATAAAAGAAAATTCCCTCCATAAATTACTTGTAGTAACCTTTGAACCTGACAAAACTATGAATCTCGATAGGAGAAGTAGGCCTTACCCAATCACGAACTGCCTCAATCATTGTGAGATCCACCATAATTACATCCCTGGACACCACATTCCCTAAGAATGGCATGGACTCAAGCCAAAACTCACACTTAGTGAATCTGACATTCAACTGCTTATGCTCTCAAATATGCTCATGCTCCCCCTACTCCTCGAGGAAACCAAGATATTATCAATAAACACTTTGAAAAATGAATCCAAGTAGGCTCTGAACACATGGTTCATCAACTCTACAAACATTGTTGGGGAATTAGTAAATACAAAAGACATGACTACGAACTCATAATAGATGTATCGAGTCCTAAAAGAAATATTTGGAATGTCTGCCGCCTTAATACCTAATTAATGATAACCTGATCTCAAACCTATCTTAGAAAACACCACCTCACCCTGTAGCTGGTCAACCAAGTCATCAATATGCAACATCAAATACTTGTTCTTAATAGTCACCTTATTCAGCTTCCTATAGTCAATACACATATGCAAGGAACAATCTTTATTCTCTACAAACAGAATAGGAGAACCCCACAGAGACACACTAGGCCTAATGAAGCCCTTACTCAAAAAATCTTGAAGCTACTCTTTAAGCTCCCTCAACCCGACTAGTGCCATCCAATATGGCAAAATAGAAATAGGTTGAGTGCCCTGCTCAACATCAATACCAAATTTGATATCATGATTAGGAGGAAAACTCGAGAGATCAGCAGGGAAAAATCATAATACTCACAAACCATATGAACAGACTCAATAGCAAGATTGTCAGCACGAGTATCACAAACATAATAAAGATAAGCTAAACACCCCTTTTCTACCAACAGATGCACTCTCAGAAATGAAATAACTCCCCTCGGCACATGGCTATCTGTACCCTTCCATATAATAGGATGGATACCAGGCATACAGATAGTAACAGTCTTGGCAAAGCAATCCAAGACCACATGATAAGGAGATAGCCAGTCCATGCCCAAGATCACGTTAAAATCAACCATATCTAACACAACCAGATCTACCCATGTGTCATATTCTAAGATAGTCACCACATGATACCAATACATATAATCCACTACTAAAGAATCTCTTACTAGGTAGCTACATTCATAGGCACATGCAATAACTCATTACGGATTCCAGAAGAGTAGCATAATAGGTTGACAAATATGAAAATTTAAACCTCGGATCAAATAATATAGAAGATGACTGATGGAAAATGGAGATCATACCTGTGATGATAGCATCGGAAGACTCAGGCTTTGTCCTATACAGAAATTAACACTGTGGCTCCTTTTGCCATGACCACTTGATCTTCCCGACTAAGGACCACCTCGAGCTTACTACCTTGTGCACCACCTCTGTTTGGTGGCACTGGAGCCCTAGGGGCCTGAACCTACTATCTATCGTGCCTAAACCTAGGACAATCCCTAGAAAAGTGCCCTAACTCGACCCACTCATATCATTCTCTACTTGATGCACCCTACTATGATGACCCAACATAACTAGAATGGACACCACGACTTGAATCCCAAAAGGAGAGTCCCATGAAGTCTGACCTAACCTCTAACTGTCCTGATTACTCTGATTCAGATAACCTAACTAACTACCTTCTGTGATTTGCAATGTTGCCTATATAGGCCTGCTAGGCTGAAAACACTAGGGATATCCTCTATCAAAGAAACCCCTTCCTTTGGATTATGAACCACTGAATCCACCCTGATGGAGGGGCCTCTTGTCATTGCCTCTATAGGCCTCGCGATGAATACCCTTAATAGTTTGGGCATGATCAACCACTCTAACAAATGTATCCCCTGAATCCACTAACTGCTCTGAAGCCAAATAAAGTGGTAACGCCAATCCTCTAAGAAATAGGCAAACCCGCTCATGCTATGTAGGAATAATCATAGTATTATGCCTAGACGACTTATGGAATCTGGCCTCATACTCAGAAATTGACATAGAGCCATACTATAACTGGGTGAACTTATCACTCAACCTCTCCCTCAAGTTGCAAGGTATATACTTTACAAAGAAGTCCTCAGAGAACTAAGCCCAAGTTATCTGAGGTGATTTGGCTATTTTGCACTGAAGATATGCTCACCACTATTTCTTTGCTAACCCCTTCATCTGAAATGCAGTGTAATCAACCCCATGAGACTTTACCAAGTCGAGGGTATTCAACCTCTCCTAACAACTCACCAAGAACTCATAAGCATCCTCTATCGAAGCACCAGAAAACCTCGGAGGACCCAACCTGATGAACTTACCAAGCATCTTCTGCTCCTCAAAAGGCATAACCGCCCTGGCTGCCATAGGTTGAGAAACCATCAGGATTGGCAATACCTTAAAACGAGGAGCCGGAGCAGTAGGCTATGCTCCAGAACCCTATGTGACTGCCTGGGCTAAAGTCTGTGCCATATCTCAAACCTGTAACCACTAGGTACGCCAGGCAAGGTATCGACTTGTGAGATACCTCCAAGAAGCCAATAATCCTAACCAATATATCCTGTAGAATAGGCGTAGCTATGAATCCTGCAGGGGGCTAGGCTTGCCCCATAACCTTCACTCGATACTAAATATCCTCAACCTCTACTGTTGGCTCTGGTGATGGTTCCCAAGCCTAGGCCTGAGCAGGCACCGCAACCCATGCCCTACCCTACATATAGGTCTACCTATTCCCCATCCCCTAGCTGAGGCTCTAACTGTAAGTGTAAGGGCCTCATCCTCACCTGCGGATGATCTTGTCTGAACTATCTGAGAAAGAATGAAGCAAATGACGTTTAGAAGTTTATAGAGTCAAGGACGCATGATAGAGAGTCAAAAAGATAGAATTTTCCTAAAAATTCCTTATAGCCTCCCACAGATAGGATACAAACACCATTGTACTGATCTGCGAGACTCTACTAGACACTTTCTCTTGTACTACTAAGTCTGGTGAACCTAAAGCTTTGATTCCATATTGTCACGACCCAAAATCAGGCCATGATGGTGCCTAATATAACCCATAGTGGGCAATTCAAAACCCAAAGCATTGATTAACAATAAAGACTAATATAGGAAAAATGTGAAAGAAGAATACTAATATAAATGCCCCATAAGTATAGATATATATATAACGGTACAAACTATATAAAATGGGCCCAAAGAAAACTAAGGAAAACAATATATATATATACATAAAGAACCAACCCCGAACATGGTGTCACTGGTAAAAGAGCCTCTAAGTATGAGAATAAGGCTAAACAAAATACCACTGTCTATCAAAGTACAAAATAAAGACAGTCAATCTAAGAGGGAAATAAGTAAATCTCCGGATGCTAGGAGCTTACCTTGATTGGAAAGACAATAGGCTATGAACGAGCGGATGATTAGCAGGGATGACTATTACTAGATGCTGCATAAAAAAAATACATAAGTTTAGTGTGAGTACCAAAATACAGGGTACCCAGAAGGCATTATAGGCCAACCAATTCTGAAGATAAGATTTAATATAAGAGGCATGAAGGTAAAGCATAAATGGCAAAACTAACCTAGAATCTCTTTTATAACAAGATACAATGGTGAAGACAATAATAATAATCACAATAACACAATTGAAATACGAATACATGAAGGATGTGATGCAATATGGGATGACACAGTGCAAAATATGGCTATGCAATAAAGTAAATAACCTATATATGTGCTCCTCGAGCCACCTATAATCATACCTCGAACTTATCAATAGATATAAATGGAGAAAAAGTTTGGAAATATCCTTCAGACCGAGTTTGGATGGACAGACTCAGCAACTTAAGTTTGAGAATCAGCAGTGGTGTATGCTATATGTGATCAGGTTGTACAGGTTGAGGCTAGCAAGGCTATGTTGGGTTCTAATGATACTTTGAGATGGGTGGTCACCCTTGTTTGCCAAGCGTTGAAAGCTCGATTAGTTGGTTCTTTAGGGGTTGTATTTTGTGTGGGACTCCAGCGTTAGTTAGAATCTGCCAGTGTGGGCCAGGAGTTGTAGTGTGTTTGATGCTTTCAGAGTTGGTGGTTAATGTGTGGGTATAGTAGACCGGATGGTTTTGAGAAAAGGGGGTGAGTTGAAGGTTTATGCAAAATTTTGATAGCTAGATGGTGACCTTGGGTATTAGACATCTTTCCTATTCCTACAGAGTGTTTGACTTGATATTTGCAAGTTGGTGGACTTCTTTTTGAGTTGTGACTAGTAAGGTGATCTTAAATTCGAATGGTGTTCGAGTAATCAGAGTAGTATAGGTACTTCTAGAGCTTAGAGCTTGATTGTTAGCTACAGACTTCGTTGTAGGATTATTACACTCCTTCAAGGGTCATGGTTTTGGTATGGGTCTTTTGGGTAGGTTTCCATATTTTATTCATTTTCAGTTGATTCAGACTTTGCACGGTTTAGCGAGGTGGGGTTCATTCTACAATTTGAGAGATCTTTGGAGTTTTGGAGTTTAAAGATGGAGTCTATTTTGGCTAGAGTTAAATTAAGGCTTAGTTGTTTTCCTTGGTCTCCTTCTCTTGGGTGTCGTCTGATCGAGGAGGCTACCTGGGTTATCCAAGAGAGTAGTGTGGGCCTTGTATCTGTAGTTTCTGAGTCTTTGTTATTTCCTGCTCTCTTGACTTTCGAGGATGAAAGTCTTTTTAGTAGTGGATGATGTAATGACCCTTCCAGTCATTTATGTATTTTCACCTTCTGTGTATTATTAGAGCTTGCCTATAGCGACCTTAAGTCATTTATGGCTTGTTGGGATTGATAGTTTGGTGCCCGGTCTGTTTGTTTGGTCTTTTATGGCCATTCCTTCTTTTAGAGCTTTAAACTTTGGCAATCATTGACTTTGGTCAACATTCTTGGTAATCATGCTCAGAATCAAATTTTGACAGTTCCATTAGCTCAAGGGCGTGGACTTTGGTCTAGTTGGACCTTTGGTCAGGATCCAATAGCTATTCAGCTTGGAATTCTATCTTATTTTATATTTTCAGGCCAGTTGGTCTTGTTTGGTTGACTTTGGTCAACATTTGGAGAAGACGACCTTGGATGAAAATTCTGTCAGCCTATTGGCTCCGAAATGTTGAGTATAAGCTAGAGGGACCATTGGCTCGGGTGTTGAGGCTTCTGGACTTGTTTTCGGTCCTTGGGTTTCGTTTCTGAATTATTGGCCTAAATGTTGATTTTGGGAGTGGGGCCCACTTTTTGTTAAATTGACCTCCGATGGGATTTTCATAAGTTCTGTAGGATCTGGAACGCCATTTCCAGATGAATAGCTCAGGTCATTTGTGTTTGCAGGACCACAAATGAGTTCCCGAGTGTCCGCTGGAGTCAAATTCTAATGGGCATGGTTGTTGGCAACTGGTTGCTATCATGGAATCAGCAAGCCAACGCCTATGCGTGGGCATGGCTGCGTATGCGATTGCAGCACGCCAGCCGCCCCAAAAATCTTGCCTTCGCCTAGGCGACACCCGATCGCGTGCGTGCTGCCATTTTCGCGGTGTCCTGGCCACATGCGCGCTAGGCCAGCGTCTGGCCTATGCGTACGCATGGGATACCCATGTACATGAGCCTGCGTAGGCAGTGCTCTGGCCTCGTACGAACATGCTTCAACTATCAACTTTAAATCCCTTCTTCCCCACTTCATTTTCTAATTTCTCCAAAACAAACTTAGTTATTTCCTAGAACTTTTAATCTCCATTTCTTGAGGGTTGATTCTACTTAGTTGGGGAGGGAAATTCTTGGTCCATGATCAATTCCTCAGCTTCTTTTGGTAAGTTTTCTTGTCGTATTCCATCAATTTTTCCCTTCTTCTTTTAAATCATCCTCCATGAAAGCTTACACCAAAACCTCCATATTTTTGATCTTATTCATTCCAACAGCTTGGAGGTAGTTGCATGCTGGTCTGGGATGGTGTATTGGCTTCTAACTCGGTAAAGTTCTTATTTAATTTTTGAGTTTCTTCTTATTTACCTGTATTTAATTCCTTGGTTCTTGGGCTATTTTAGGCTTCCCAGAGCAGTTCGAGCTTGGACGATGCCATCCCCTTAGCTATTCATCGAATGATAGGTAAGTTATGGTTTTCCCTACCTAGACTCTGCGTATATAGGCTATAACTGCATTAATTAGCTTCCGTGGGTTGGTTTTCTAGGTTGGTACCCTCAGACCTTGTTCGCCTTTTCTATCCTTTTATATCTTACATTGATTGTAGTATTCGTGTAGTAGTGCTATATTAACATTGTGGCCCCATTTGGCCTTTGATTATGCCTCTGGACCATAGATGATGGGATATTTGGGAATGTCTGCAAGTCCCAGACATCTAGATATTACTTTAGGCTGGCTATCTGTGCTGTAGAACCGATTGTGCCTGTGCAGAGCCAATAGGAATGTTTGTGAGCCATTCTAGGCTAAGCTATTGTTTGCGAGCATATCATTCATGAAAAGGGTTTCCCTGCATGTTTTACTACTGATTTGGATTTGGGCCTACCATAAATGATTTTCTAAACTTTGCATAGCCCCGAGGGCCCATTTTCGGTGAAATAGTTATGAAGGGGTTTTGGAACTGACTTTTACAAAACCTCTTGGAGTAGACAGGATTTTGCGATGATTTTACCACTGATTTCATACTGACACTAGGCTCAGCTATGTCATAGTTCTAGACATGGTTTTCTACGTATTTAGACCCGAATACATGTTAGGCACCCTGTTTAGCGATTTTTAGACTTGATTACTGATTTAGACCCAGATAAATTTCGGGCACCCTTTATAAGGGTTATTGAGATTTGACTACTATTTTGGACCTAGTTTAACTCCGGGCACATACAACGAGGTATGGATTCTTGAGACTTCGCGTTCATTACTGTATGCGGTCAAGGACCCCCATGGTCCCTATCGATCCAGGACCAGGAGCTTTGGGCTGCATGTGTTTGAGAAGGTGTGTACAGTGTAGTAGAGGTGTAATGGGTACATCCCACTATGGGTCCTCCTACTGGCCTACGAGTGCCGGGAGAGGTGCATACAGAGGTTACTATCACACTTATTCCATCATCATCATGCATATTTCATTCGGATTCCACCCTTGTTTGCTGTGTGCTCAGTGTACGCTCCAGTTGTATGGGCAGTCGGAGGGTTTGTTTTCACTTGATTGTGTTCCTCGGTTCTATGGGTGGACGTTGGGACTGTAGGTAGATTATATTACTCCTTTCATGTTATAGAGCTTGTTATGACCTTCGGTTTCAGTTAGATTAGTGGTTTTTAGCCTGTTGAGGCTCCAACTTTTGGACTTTTATTATTAAGGGGCTAGTAGGCCCAGTATTTTGAGGCACTGTTTGTGTGGCCTTCTGAGCGGCTGTGGGTTATCAGATTTTATTCTTATAATGGTTCTTGATTGTGGATTCGGTACTTGGTGGTTTAGTTATTCCATTCTAGGGTTATACTTGAGTGATTGTTTTTTGTCTATTCTTATATGGAAATTGATGTCTTAAGCATGCTTCTGTTAGTGTATGGCTTCTGGTTTGATTGTTGGCTTGCTTCCCTTCTTTCCCTTTTTCTTGAGGTTACTGGTATACCACCCTTCTACTTTAACTCTCCCTTATATATACTGTTGTTGCAAGGATCCCAGGTACATTCTTTCTTTCTTTCACCTGTGTTTCTATTTATGTATAGCTTCTGTTGCTAGCGTAGTTTGTTTGTATTCTCGTTAACTTCTACATGTTAGTTTCCTTGTGCTTCCTCTTTGTGTATGTGACTGTCTCCTTGTTTTATTCTATATTGATGCTTTTGTAACTTATATGTGCTCAGTCGGCCGATGATGCCTACTGGGTACCTGTTGCTTAGCAGTTGGTGCTCATACTACACTTCTGTATCTTTTTGGTGCAAATATTAGTGTGAGCTTTCACGGTTGATCGCGTGGAGACTCGTGCAACTTGGATATTCGAGACTAGGGTGAGATCCTAACGATCGGGCTTGACCAAATCTCATCTTTTGTATTGTTACTCTTTATTTATTCAGAGATAGTTGTATATTCTATTTTGTTACATCTAGCACATGTACTCTATTTAGAAGCTCTTGTACTATCGATACCAAGTCTTGGGGTTTGTGTAGTTTTCTTATGTATATATTCGGGTTATTGCTTCCGCTTGTCTCTATCTTATTTTGCTTCCGCTTATTTCTGCTTATTGTGCATTTTAGTTAGGTAGTAGCCCATTAATAACTGTTTTGAGCTACAAGAATTGGTTTGCCTAGTGGGGGTTTTAGGTGTCATCATGATCTGAGAAATAGGGTTGTAATACCCATAGAGTACTGAATATTAGGCCAACTATATTTTTCCTTCATCACATGAAATCTTTGGTCAGATGAAATTCAATAACTGTATTTTTGTGCACATGATCACTTAGAGTGCCATTTAGGGTTTAATTATGTACATATTATTTGCATCATAAATTCTTTATTTATAGGCTACATGTTATAGGAGTCACTGTTTCTATGATGTCTATAGTCTAGACTGTTATTCGTAAGCTACATGTTACATAAATTATTTGTCTATATGCTCCATTTTTATAAAGAATGTGCTTACATTCAATGTATGTTATAAAGTACTCATCCATTTCACGGGTAATTGTTATGTGTTATATATATGTTAGACCACTTACTTATAGGTCATACACGACATGAATCCTTGTTTATATGTGACATGTTTTATGAAATATGTGCTTATCTATTATATATTTCATGAAATGACTATTTCCATATTGTGGGTTTTCTAGATTATTTGCTGTAATGACCCTTTCGGTCATTTATGTGTTTATGCTTTTATTGTACTGGTAGAGCTTTCCTGTAAGGGCCTCAAGTCATTTATGACTTGTTGGGACCAGTGGTTCGGTGCCTTGGCCATTCATTTGGTCGTTATGGTTGTTTCCTTGTTTTAGAGCCTTAACTTAGGATATTGTTGACTTCGGTTAACATTCTTGGTAAACATACTTGAAATTGAATTCCAAAAGTTTTGTTAGATCCGGAGCATGGATTTTGGTCTAGATAGACCCTTGGTCAGGGTCTGGGAGCTTTCGGTTTGGTTTTGTGTGGGTTTTTGTATTTTCTAGCCAGTTGAACATGGAAGTTTGACTTTGGTCAACATTCGGAGAAGACAACCTTGGATGGAAATTCTGACAGCGTTGTTAGCTCTAGAATGTCGACTTTGGGCTAGGGGACCTTTGGTTCGGGCCCCGAGGCTTCCAGACACATTTTAGGTCTTGGTGTTCCGTTTTGGAAAGATTTGCCTAAAGTTGGTTTTTGGGCGTAGGACCCACTTTTCATTAAATCGACCTCCGTTGGAATTTTTGTCGATTCCATTGAATTTGAATGCCCTTTTTAGTCAAATAGCTCATCTCATTTGTGTCCACGGGACCCCAAACTCATTCCCGGAGGTTTGTTCGATCAAAATCTGTCAAAGGTTGGCATAGCATAATGTTATTGCTGGTATGGGCGCTAGGGCGTCGCCTACGGGCGTGGGACTGCGCTTGGGCGCCCTCCTGTGCATCGACCAGGCCTTGGCCTCCACCGCCCCTGCACATGCCAGCTCTCCAGGGCGCCAGCGCGCCTGCGACATATGGTCACGCCTGCGCGCATGCCTGCATGGCCTCCAAGGCACCTGAGCGGGCCAACTTATAAGTTGTTTCTTCATCAAATTCCAGCTTACTTCTCCAACTTCCAAAACACATTTCTCCTCCATTTTTGCTCCAAATATCACCATTTTAACACCTGATCATCCCCATATCTTGGGGGACTAATTATTTCCGGTCCGTGCTCGTTCTAAGCCTCATGAATTGGTAAGTTTCTTGTTAAAATTCTGTTAAACTTTCATAAATTCCCTCATTGTTTTCCTTGATTTTTGGACTATTTTAGCCACCAATCTTGGTCTGTTTCCGCTGAATTTTGTGGCATGAACTTCCGGGGACATGGGAAACATTATGGTATTTTTCATTTGTGATTTCGGGTTACGAGGCCTACGGGCTCGCCGATGACCCAAATTTTGACTCGGCTATAATTATAGCAATATGGGTATCGTTAGTATCGTTTTAATGCGTAGTTTATGTTATGATAGTTTGACTTTGTTTTGGAGCTTCTCGGAGTGTTTCAGGCTTAGACGTCATTATTCCAGTAGCTTTTCATCGGACGACAGGTAGGATACGATTTAACTCATTTAGACTTCACATATATAGGATATAATTGTACTAATTAGCATCCTTAGGTTGGGTTTATTAGCTTAAAATTAAGGATTTTTGGGAGTTCTTAAGTACATTTTGTTGGATTTGATGTCGTTTGTTACATGTACAGATAAACTTGAAAAGATGAAAATCCCAAAGTGTTTCAGATTTCTGGGCGAAAAGTCATGTTCCACGGTTGTCGCACCTATGACGGCCCATGGGAGAAGGCATCTGAGTTAAGCAGAGCACCCATATGCACAAGGTATTCCCCACGCCCTGCCATGATGGGCATCTGTCCAGCCACGGGACGTCACATGGCCCATCGGACTGGACCATTGGAGTTGGAGCTGCTAAGGCTTAAGTTGATGAGCTGCCACGACGTCCATGAGAGACACGATGGGCCATCGCAGAAGCCCATCAGAATTTGCCAGAGGAGATAGGAGATTGAGTCTACTAGACAATGAGAGGGCCATGATGGGCGTCGTAGCCATGATGTCCGATCACCTCAGCCCGTGGAATTGAGACAAGGAACCTGGAGCCAATACATGAATGGGTCCGACGGGTACCCACGACACCTGTCGCATCCACGATGTCCCGTGGGGCATCCTGTCAGAAGTGCCCCATCCAGGTTTCCTAAAATAGTTAGGATTTGGTCTTCTTTTTCTATAAATACTTCCCCTTAGGTTTTATTTTTGGTTGTTACTCATTATTTTCGTACAATCACTACATTGTTATGTTTTGTTTGACTTTGTAATATAAGTTCTTGAGATTAAAGATTGTTCTTGATTAATTGAAGTGGTCTTGAGACTTTCTTCAAGATTCGAATTTCTTTTCTTCTTCTTGTAAGTATCTACTGATGATTGTTCCAACAACCATTAATTGTTTACTTATGAACATGAGTAGCTAAATCCACAACTAGGGTTATGGGAACCATGAAGGATTAACGAAGTAGGCAAAGTACTTGGGTACTCTAGGGCGGTGTTTATGCGTGTATTGTTCTTCCCTTTGTTTTAATTGCTTTTTAATGGTGCACAACATTAGAACTCCCCTTATCCTTAGTTTCCGGACCAAGGAGGTAACAGATGGGAAAAGGGTTGTTCAACGATGGATATTTGAGGCTATCAACCCTCATCTAATAGCTTGACCTTGTCCGGGAATAGCTAATTTGGGATCCAAGGTAAGGGTTAGTAAATCATACACCCACGGCCGGACCAAGGCACATGGTGAAATTCATCTATCTACCGGACCAAGTATTTAGGTGAACCTAACTTACTGATTTTGCATGCTAAGCACCAAGCTAGTTTACTAAGTACAAATGTCTTTCTAAGTTATGATCTCATGGGCAACACTACCCTAGTCGCTTCTCTTATTGATAACAACTTTTGAAACTGTTAACTATTACTTGTTACTAATCTAAGTTACTATTAATCTTGTTACTTACCCCCCCCCCCTTTCCAAAGGAAATAAATGGCTAAAAGTGCGAGTAAACACTAATCAACCATAGCCCTACCATATTCCCTGTGGGATCAACCCCAACCTTCATTAGGTTCTATATTTGAATAGTGACCGCTTGCGCTTCTAAAAACAGGTGTAATTTGGGTGCATCAAATTTTGGCGTCGTTGTCGGGGAGTACAGTTTAGGATTAAGAGAGATTGGGTTTATTTCACTATTAGTCCTTATTTCTTGATTTTACTTTTTCTGTTGTTTTTGTTTTGTGATGCAGGTTTCACACCTGTACATGCGCAGTACAAGGAGTAAAGTCAATCCTTTGATCCCATATGATCCTGAACTCGCCAAAACTCTAAGAAACTTGGCTAAAGAGGGGGAGCATGAGACACCCGAGCAGATCACAGCTCGGTTGTTGGCTGAAGAAGAGCAGAGAAAAAAGGCAGGGGAAGACACCCTTGCTGCTGAAGATGCTACAATTGCAGAAAACCTTGGATCTCAAAATACGGTAGCTGATCAAGCAAGGAAAGCACGACAACAAGTTTTGAGAGATGAGGCAATAGCTAGACGGAATTTACCACAGAATAGGAGCCGACGGATATAGCAGCAAAGGCATGCCCCTCGCTACTATTATGATGATGATGATGAGGTGGAGGAATTGGGCATTACTATACCCATAGTGTTGCCACCACTGACTAAGGGAACTAAGTTTGACATCACCAGTACCATGATCTAGTTGTTGAACCTGAAGGGACTATATGTTGGAAAGCCTACACAAGATGCAAATCTATGTGAAAAAACTTTTCCCAAATTTGCAAAGCTTATAATCTACCAGGACTGGGGCAAGATGCTATTAGACTGATACTGTTTCCATTCTCATTGACTGGAGAGGCAACTGTGTGGCTCTCAAAATTGATCGATAATTCCATATACACATGGAACGAGTTGAAGACTCAATTTTTGGAGCAGTTCTTTCCTTCATCACAGATGTTACAGCTAAAGCAAGAGGTCTACAATTTCAAGCAGCTACCTGCAGAGGTATTATATGAGACTTAGTTGAGGTTCAATAAGAAGTTGAAATAAGTTCTGAAACACGGAACCCCTTCAAGGCCTCTGATAGATCTTCTACAAAGCATTGAACGCTAATACAAAAGCAGTAGCCGACACTGTAACTGGTGGAGCATTCATGTAGAATTTGTATATTGAAGCTTCTGAGATGCTTGATAGGGTTACTAAGAAAAAAATGGCATGGCATATTCGAGAGGCTGAGAGTCCATCAGGTACATATGCAGTTGGTAAGTCCATTGATTCTCAAGAATTGTAGGAGCTCAAGATAGAAGTCACTAAGATGAAGACAAGTATTGGGTTGATTTAGAAGAAAATCCTAGATGAGGGAGTAGAGAAGGTGAAAGCCATCGACTCACAAGGGAAAGCACCAAGGCCAGATGCTTACTCATTTGATGAGGAGGTTAGTTATCTGAATGACCAAGGAGCGGGTTGTCAGGCCTCTGGCCAAGGGAATCAATGTCGGAACAGAGATAGAGATGACCACTACAATCGGTCCGGCTACAAAGACAGAAGCAGAGCTAGAGATAGGTATGGTGAATGTCATAAAAAAGATGGCTACAAAAATGATAGAAGTGGTATGTATGTCCCTCTTGGAAATCACAAATATAGACCTAAACAACCAACCATGAGGGAGATGCTCAACAAAGTATTTCAAAAGGTTGATTCTACGAATACAAGCATGAAAGAGATGCGAGCTGACCTTTTCGGTATGAGTCAGAAAGTAGAGGCTCATTATGTCACCATGAAATAGCTTGAAACTCAGATGCACCAGATGACTACTAGCATAAATTCACGTCAAAAGGGTACCCTCCCAAGTGACACCATTCAAAATCCAAAGAATGATCGATAGGTTATGGTTGTGACTATCCAAAGTGGAAAATAGACTATTGACCCTCCTATGCCTATAGTTGTTGATGAGCCAACCGAGTCTGAAAAAGGATGATTCTGTAATTATGGTCGAGTCTGAGGAAAATGATAGCAGTGAAGGGCCAAGTAAGAGGAAGTCTTCTGAGTCAAAAGCGAAGAACAAAGAGGTTGCACCAGTCTTGAAGCCCATGCCATTGCCTCCTCCACCTTACCCACAGAGAGTGAAGAAAAATGTTGAGGATGAAAAATTTCACAAGTTCATCTCCATGCTGAAACAACTTTCAGTCAATATTCCTTTAATTGAAGCATTGGAGAAGATGCCCGGATATGCTAAATTCATGAAAGATCTGGTGACTAGAAAGAGAATGTGAGTTTTGAGCCAGTTGATAATCTACACCATTGTAGTGCAATAGCCTCCCATTCTTTGGTGCAGAAAAAGGAAGATCCTGGAGCTTTTAATCTTCTGTGTACGATTGGAGCATTCTAATTTGCTAAAGCATTGTGTTATCTTGGTTCTAGTATCAAACTATCCCCAAAGGCTATCATTATGCCCAGTAGCCCATTAGGCACGTTGTATTTCATAATAGCCTCTTTTAGGCATTCTTTATATAGCCCCGTAGGCAATCACTATCTTCTTATAGCCCCATAGGCTTTCTATAGACCTCTTAGGCAATAATATAGCCTTGTAGGCATCTCATAGCCCTCTTAGGCATCAATATATCCCCGTAGGCATCAACATGTAGCCTTCTTAGGCAATCAAGTGGCCCATATGTGAACATGCCTCAATATAACCCCGGAGGTAATCATAATGGCTCAATGGCTTTATATTAGCGCCAAAGGCAATTGAAATAACCCGTAGGCTTTCACTTATCTCAATAGACCTTTAGTCAAGCTGTACATATCTTTGTAGGCAAATGTCAAATTTCTTCAGCTAACCACAATAGCCCCGAGGGCACCAATAAACAATCCAATAGCCCGAAGGCAAGTAATTTAGCTATAAGCAACCTGTACGAATAGTCTCTAAGCCATGTCAAACATAGGGCCGCTACTAAAAGAATAAGAATCCCTACAAGGGAGGAATATAACAAGTCGAGCAGCCAACAAACAATAATCACGGCTACGAGTACATCAACGATAACAATCTTATTGTATTGCTCTTAAGCTTTAAGGAAACATGTCAAAAGAAGGAAGTAGCCTTTACATACCTCTTTTCACGATTTTGAGCATCCTACTGACTTCTTACCGTAACCCCCCATGATACTACAACATAGACAATCAACACACAAGAGGATAAGGTACTACAACAATCCAACAAAAGATATGGATTTTTGCCGTAAAACACTACCCGAGGTCTAAAGTAGCTATAAACCGATAAAAGAACGTTCTTACCTTGATGTACAACCTCTTAATAGCACCAAAAATACCTGATAGGGAAATTAAGTTGCTGACACAACCCCCACAAATTTATATCACAAAATTGACGGGGCAAACTATACCAAAATGACTAACTCGCTAAGTAGAGCAACTTTCATGAAGCTTCCAAGATAAGATCACAAGGATCTATGGAAAATTTTGGGACTTTTCTATGATTTTTGTGAGCTGTAGTTCGTGAAATATTAATAAGAAACAAAGGAAAGTGTTTATATATATCCTTCCACTGACCTTGGGCCCACTTGACGTGTCTGCTTGCGCAGTCTCATGAAAACGCGAATATCTCTCTATTTTGAAGTTGTATGAACAAACGGTTTTGTGATTTGGAAACTAGACATGTAGACCTTCAATTTGGTGGGTCATTGACCTTCTAAATCTTTATAAATTTGGAGAAAAGCTTCAGAGACATTTAGCCCAAATTTAAGAGAATTTAACAAAGTAACTTATGATAACTTTTGCCGACTTTTATTTCGCAACTTGCTTGACTTTAAAACTTAACATACAGCCATTGCACGACTATAATAACTTGTAACACACCCTTACTAACATATTAGGTACTTTTATCCTCACTCCAAGAGTAAAGGTTAGTTTAAATATTCAGAACGGGTGGGGTGTTACCGAGGCTTACTCCAAAAACCCTCCTAGGGTGCTTCATGGCCAGGAAGTAATGGAGAGAAGGGATTTCAACTCAGATGGGGTAAAACCCACAGATTCTATGCTTAATTCTTATCAGAATTTGCCTTTATGGAGCCAAAATTTGTGTTCACACTTCTATAGAAGCTGCTTGGTATCCATGTACGCTAGGTTTGATTGAGTATATTAGAACCGAGTTGAAGTACATGACATATATAGATTGATAGTAGATTGAACGCTTAGGCCTTCAGGCACGGTGTTTGGATGGATAAAATGTATTTAACCTTGTTGATTAGGTAGGGAATTCCTATTATGAGTATTTTGGACCTTGTACTTAATTATTTGTGTTTATATTATGGTTTTTAATCCTAGCTAATTTGACTATGGGTGGGTTCTAGAAGCTAGTAATGATTAATTATAAAAGGGTTGCTAGGTCGTAGCAGATTCCCCGAGTGGGTATAATGGAGGGAAATAGAATGAACAAGAGGGTACCGAGTTCATGTTATTAAGGGATGGACTTCTTTTTGATGCATGTGTATTCCTAAATGAGTCTAAGATTTGAGTTATACAAGTTAATATTCTTAGTTGAATAATCCAGGAATCTATCTTCGGATAGGCCACCAGAAGCTAGGAGAATGAACCATGGTTGTTGTGGTAAGTGATGGTTCTTGTAATTTCAAATTCGTAATGTGTGCATAATAACTGTCTTATTAGTAGTACTTGAACCACGTGTGTTCAGGGAAAAAGAAATAAGTGTTGGTGATATCTTAAGTGTCAATCTCAGGTAAAGAACTTGTTTTAAATGCTTATTAGTTGTACACGTATGGTATATGATTCATTGTGTTTGTGATTGCTATGATATCTGTTATTTTTTGGTTAGCTCGAGTACAATTCTTGGTACAGATTTATGATTTTCTCGGGTACCATGCATGGTATAGGTTTGTTCATTGGTTGGCTGAGGTACCATGCCTAGTATAGATTCATTTATGGTTGGATCGGGTACCACACCTGGTACATGTTTGATTGTTGTTATGTGTGTTGATTCTATGAGTGAACCGGGCTTATCTGTTGTGATGTTACTATTAAATATTGGTCTACCAGTGGCTGGGTTGGTATGTCTGGGTGCTAAGGTGGTTTCCTAAGTGAACCGAGGTTACATGCTTAGTGTTATAGGTGATGTCCCAGGGATCTTTGGGGTAGTCCGAGTTACTTGAAGAATGTGTCATAATGAAAGGTGGTCTATTATTTGTAGTTTGGAACATGGTTCTATGGTTTTTAGGTCAGGGTTGTTGACTTAGGATCTTGAGTGAGAGAGATAAGCCAGCTAACGAGGATAACTGGCTAATTGGTAACAGGGCTGACAATTGTAAGATATCTATAGTGTTTTGCAAGATGGGTTGGCTTGGAGAGTCTAAGGTTCATAAGGGTCAACGTATGATCAGGTTAATAGAGTGGGGTGTTAAATAATGTTTGAGTTGGAAGTGGAATAGGGTAATGAGGCTTGGAGAAGAGTGAATAGAATTCACGAGCAGCATATCTGGGTAGTAGGAGTTGTTGATAAGGGACCCTGACTGTATAACTTTTAAGTTGTTTTCTTTCTTTTGGATATTTACATGATGTTATGTGGAGGATTCGGGTCGACTGATGATGCCTACAAGTATGTGTTATTTGTACTGATACTACTCTATCTATGCCTTTTGGTCATAGTCTAGTTGCAGGATCAATTGATGTTTCCTAGGTGAAGACGATGGTGATCTCCAATAGCTTCTACTCATCTCTTCCTATGGTGGAAGCTGTATCTTATTTTTGTCTAAGCTCTTAGCAGCTCTTGTACCTGTTTAGACTAGTTCCTAGGGAGGGGTTCACTTATGTTTTGAAAGTTTTCATTATAATCAAACTTTTGAGATTGGTTTTTATTTTATTAAGGAAACTTTTCATGTTTCTTATTTACTTCCGCATACCTGTTTTAATTGGGTGGTAAGGGTTATCCTATCTAGGTGATTTAGAGTAGGTGACCTCACGGCCTGGTAGTTGGGTCATGACAATATTGAAATCCACCATGTCTAGAATCACTAAATCTGCAAAAGTCTTTCGCCCCAAAAATATAATTGGACAAGCATGAAAGACCCTATCCTTAACCACAGAATCACCCACTGGGGTAGACACATTAACAAGAAAATCAAGTAGTTCACATATCATGTAAAAACCCTCAACAAACCTAGAAGACACATAAGAAAAAGCATACCTAGGGTCAAACAAAACTGAAGCCATGTGGTCATAGACAAGAATAGTACCTATGATCACCATGTCTGACGCCTCTGCCTTTAGTCTACCTAGAAAAGCATAGAAGTGGTTCTTACCACCAGCCTGTGCACCACCTCTGTTGGGATGATTACCTCCTCTGCTATTACCATCACCTTAGTTGGGTGAGTGCGACCCTTTCCAAATGTGTGACTATCCCGCCAGCCCTAAAGACGATCTCTGTTATAACCATTACCTCTTCCTGCTGGACCCGAAGCTCTAGGAGCCTGCTGTTGAACTTCCTGTCAAAGCCGAGGATAAATCCTCTACAAGTAACCAACCTCACTGCATTTATAACATGCACGGTTGAAGGTAGGTTGCTGTGCTGGAGCAGATAATGTGAGATACCCACCAAAATCTGATGAAGGCTGACTGGTCCCTGATAGATCCTGAGTAGAATTTTGCATTGCAGACTAAATAGGGAGCGCATGATATCCCCACGAATCCTGACCCTTCAAATATTGTCCACTGAAGTTTCCCCAAGATTGGGGCTTTTTTGAAGCCATCCTAATTTGACCCTCTTGCTTTAATCCCTCAATATTCTTCACAAATTCAACCACCTGAAATGGCCTGCCAGAAGATGCTTCCTGTAAAGCTGAAATCTCCAACCATGTGTGCAAACCCTTTACAAAATGGTGGATCCATTCTTCTTATGTATTTATCAACTGTGTGGAGTAACGAGCCAAGACATGAAAGCCTGCCTCATATGTATCCACTGAAGAAGTTCCTTGCTGAATGTTAGCAAATTCATCCCTCTTTCTGTCCCTCAAAGTATGCGATACACACTTTTCCAGAAACACTTGGTAGAAGTGGCTCCAAGTCATAGGAAGTTCACAGTAGGACTGCATTCCACATATGCTCTCCACCACATCTAGGCATCCCCTTGTAGTTGAGAAGAAACAAATTCCACACTATATCTCTCAAATACACCCATCTTGTGTAGCCGCTCATGACAGTCAATGATGAACTCATAAGCATCCTCAGACTCCATTGCATGAAACACCAAAGGTTTCATATTCACAAATTTGCAGAAAAGATCATGTTCATCACCAGTTATTGTTGGGCTTGTCACTGGTCATGGAAAAATACATGTCTTAGAAGCAGTATCCATTTGAGGAGCCAAAGTTGTAGCATGCTGGGTCACTAGAGGATATACCACGGGCACTGCAGGAGTAGTCCCATTCCCTGCCCGTCCACTGAAAAATCTTAGAACTTGCTGGATCACATCAGATAACATTGAAATCAGCACTGCACCTCCCTGAATAGGTGCCTCCCTTATCCCCTAAATTGGAACTACCTCATCATTTTCAATATGAACCTCTTCTTCTACCACATCCTTAAGAATATTCTCATGCTGAGGAGGAGATTCTGACCTTTCCCGAGCCGATGCCATAGTTTGAGCTCTAACCCTTGTAGGTGCGCCTCTCCTCCCTCTAGATCTACCTCTCACTCTACCTCTTCCATGAATTGCAGCCTCAATGACTAGTTCGAGTGCTACTGCTCTAGCCTCTGACGCACGTGTTCTCACCATCTCCGAGAATAAGAGTGAAAGGGTTAGATACTAATTTGGATTGTCAGATACCAATTGGAATCAAGTAATAATATGAGGAACGAAGGAAGTTGAGATTTCTTAAAGTCCTGTAGCCTCTTATAGAGAAGTACATTCGTCACCATACCATTCCACAAGACTCTACTAGACATATTGTTGTATGACAAGATCAACGAATTCGGGGCTCTGATACCAACTTTTTCATGACCCAACTGGCCATGAGTGGCACCCACACTAACCCTCTAGTGAAAGAACCAACCAACCCAAACCTTAACCTTATACTAAGCTAATTTTAGAAGAGATAGAATAAACCAGCCATTGACTTAAGTCATAAAGAAATCAACTTTAATATAAATGAATAATAATTTACGTAAAAAGTTTAACATCCTTAAGAACTGAAAGTCATCATACAAGAACTCTAATCCAAAAAACAATGTCTAAGATATCCAAAGTACTAAAAATAGTAAAATAGTAATAGTAAGAGTTCCATTATCCAGAAGAAGGACAACAACTCACGGAGGATCCACAGTAGCCTGAGAAATAGTGCTCACCCTTGGATCTAAAATCAGTCTTCTACTCTAGCCGAGGTCACATCATAGCCTCTGGAACGTAGTCTGCACTCAACAAAAGAAGAGTACATGGTAGTATCAGTACAAAGCACTATGTACTGGTAAGTACCATAGGATGACTCAAGCTAGAGTAAGTACATAGAAAAATCACATAATAAGTAAGAGGAACTTCAATACTTAGCATGTAATTCAGTCAACATATAGTCATCCCAGGTCAAGTAACTAAAACTAATCTCAAGTTCATATAAGTCAATAAAATATCCCCATAAAGGGAAAAGAATAATCACTTTCAAAAGTAGTCACACATGGAATATACATCCCTTTAACTTCCATTTATGTCACCCGTGTCTCTAGTCTCATCTCAGTTCACAACCATCTCACCATAAAAGATAGTATAACAATGCAATTCAAAATAAAAGAGTGTACATACATGCTATGAGTCTTATTTTTCCCCACTAGCCATGACCTATTGGGTACTCTAGGTGTCCATGTACCATATCAACGTGGTATTGACACATGTACCATATTGACGTGGTATCCAATCCCTTAGAAATCATATCAATAACCATATCAAGCAATTAGGTTTTCAGACCTATCCCTCGTGATATACAAGTGCCTCGAAACACACTTACACTCATTCGATTCAAATCACTCATATCTAGCTTATTCATCCATGCATAACAGGAAAAACATAATCAATTCAAACATATCCGAAGACCAATCATAAGTTACATAATCCAACTATATATAATGTAATAAAATGAGTCTCAACTCTAATTAAAACCATAACCTACCTCGAGGGAAGTATTACCACCCGCAAGTTACTATGCAATCGCCTTGACCTTCCTTAGCTCTTCAAAATGCTCAATGTCTATAAATTATAATTATATAAGAGTAATTAATCATTTACTATTCATTACAGGCCTTGAGAATTTAACCCATTAATTCTACCCTTAAACAAAGTTTTTAGCGTACTCCAAGGGTTAATTAATCAATAACTAGCCTCATAGCATTCATAACATCAATATCAAAAAGGTTTCTAATCAAGTTCATCTGGTTTTATCAATTTTTATGACTAAAGGTCACCTTTATGGAACCTAAGGTTCCCCACTAGTCTTAATCATGTTAAGAACTAATAATTTCATGTTAGAATTCATAAAAGTAAAACTTAGTATCAATTCTAGGTGAAAATGCACCTACCCTTAGGGTTCTTTCCTAAGTTCATGCTTTTAGGGCTCAATTCAATAATTCCACCATTAATCCTCTACCTAAAGGTCTCACAAAGATTAATAATCGATAAACAAAGAAGTTTTATGGATTACTTACCTTAAACAAAGAGGAATGCCCTAGTTTCTTGGGAGAACTGCTTCTTAGAGCTCTAGAACAAAATAAGAGTTATGGGAAAATAATTCAGAAAAGCTTAAATTGCATAGGTATACTGTCCTATCACCTCATCACAATTAGGCCCATTTATCCTAATGAACATTAATGCCATGCCCCGAGACTACCCCCTAGACACAACACGGTGCTCAGAGTCACAAGTAACCCCAAGCTAACCCAGGGTCTAGCATATATTAAGCACTTCTAGACAAAGTGAGATCTATGAGGAAGTTAAACTGGTTTTATAACACAAGTTTGAAAAGTAAATCATATATCTTTGAATATATGATAAGTCTAAATGTAAATCTGACAACAAAAGCTGAAAACTAACTCTATGTCTGAAAGCCTCTATATGAGATGAGTTACTGGGACAAGCCCCTAGCTAACTCCAAAGTCTAAACACTGTAGATAAAACTGAAATAAATAAAGCATAAATCTCATCATCGAAGTATGATGACTCACCAACTAAGCTGCTGAAAGGACTGGAGATTCGCACTAAGCGCGGTTTGGATGCTGAACTCCTGAATCTACATCATAATAGGATGTAGCACAAAAGTATGTGTTAGTACTTGGAATGTATTGAGTATGAGGGATGTATACTAATACAAATACATATATATACTGAATATGATGAGATAATCTGAGCATGAAAGATAAGCTGAAACATGAAATTGAAAGATAACTGATGCAATGATCAAGTATTAAATATGCAACTATATAATGTTGAACTAAACTGAATAACTGCACAACTGAACACAAGGTTAATGCAACACTGAATCTGAACTATGGGAGCTACTATTAACTGATATACCCCAAGCTGAGTTAACTATAGGGCCAACCTAGAACCCTGGCTGGAAGGGGGTTCATACCTTGCCAGGGGTACAATCATATACTGGCGTGGATCCACTAATATAATGTCCAACGAGGGACTAGGGTGTCACGCCTGATCTGACGGGTGACCTCTTTAGAACCTAAATTGGCACCTTAGTTCTAGGACTTAGGGAGTTCTACTAAATGTCTCAGCCTAAACTGACGGGTGATCCTTCATCGCTTTGTCTGCTCGGTGCTAAGTCTACTTCCAACTGAATATGTAATTAAAAAATAAAACTGAAATGCTGTATAGCTCAATTTCTAAGAATACACAATATGCTGAAATTGAAGGCATTCTAATTATGAAGTTTTGATAGATAAAATATCTAACTAAAAATGCATGAGCCTGAGACTGATCGGGTGTTCATAACCCACAATAATAATGAATTTTACTACTCATGACAATGTTAGAATCTGACTAAAATATGTAAATTCATAGTTATAAATTCAACAATCAAGAATGATACCACATAGTGAGGGTTTTAGGGTTCTAAGAAAATAATAGTGCTAGAGTTCAAGAAATCATACAATAAAGATTCATATATAATAGGGAAACTGAAATACAAAGGAATTCACCAAAAATCTCACGAACCCTAGGTTCTGAAAACTAAGCTGAAACTGAAGAACTTGAGTTAATCTAAGGACTCAATGGGTGAAAGGAACCCACTGATGAACTCCCACATACCTGAGAGTAGAATCTATTGAAAAATTCTTGGATTGGAGCCTGAACTTTGAAGAACCCTCTGCTTGTTCATGAGAAGAAAAAATGCTCCTTTTTCTCCTATTTTTGCCAAGTGTCGAATGTAATCTGAGGGGATGAGGGGTTTGGGTTGTTTTAGGCTTAAAATATGTCTTAGGCTAGTCAAATCATAGCTTAGACTTTAAAAGGATAGGAAAAGTTTGGAATACCCTAGGGAATTTAATTAGAAAACTACTAAAAAACTCGGCCCAAATTTCCACGGGCCACAACCACGGACCATAGACTGAACCACGGCTTGTGGTTTTTGGTTATAGTTCTTGGCCTGCTAGTCAGTATATGGGTATAATAATCATGAATGAGATTTGCAGCCCGTGGAACCATCCACAGCTCATAGAACCAGTCTGTGGTTCCTGCGGGAACTGATGACCCTCAGGTATGATTTCCACGTGGGGCAATCATAGACTGTGGTCTGATCCACGACCTGTGAAAGGTTGTCATGGTTTTATACCCAGAGGATGGGTCTACAGGTCTTCTTCCATGGAGGCTTTCCATGGTTCATGGACCATTCCATGGTCCCTAGAAACCGTCCATGGTTTTTGTTCTGACTTGGACAGTTTCACTTTATGATTTTTTTCTAGGCTGGTTCTAGGCTTAGTATTTCTTAAGGTGTTACAATATCTCCTCATTGGGATCATTCGTCCTCGAATAAAGACTAAACAAGATGAGTTTGGAGGGAAAAAGTTGCAATCCCTACCAACTGAGTTCTAAAAGCTGATCTCTAACTGGATTGGATTCTAAGTACATGAAAGCATACTGAAAATGTAGGAATAGCTGAGGGAAAATGAAACTAAAGGGAAACACATTAGAATAAACTGAGAAGTTAGAGAGGAACTATTACCTCAAGCTGAAACTGGATCAGAAGGAAATAGGTGAGGGTACTTGGCTATCATAACTGCTTTGGCTTCCTTAGTAGCTCCCTCAACTGACTGATTTCTCCACAGAACTATCACTGAAGCGACTTCATTATTTCTTAACCTACGAACCTGACGGTCAGGAATCTCAACTGGAACCTCTTCATAGGTAAGCTATCCTTCACACCCACATTCTTTAATGACACAATTGATGCCAGATCACCAACACACTTCTTCAACAAGGAAACATGGAAGACTTGATGAACCGTTGCTAGTTCGGCTGGTAACTCTAATTCATAGATTATATTACCAAACCAACCCTCTTCAGGATTCTATAAGGACCTACATATCGGGGACTGAGTTTCCCTTTCTTTCCAAAAATTTTCACACCCTTCATTGGTGACACTTTCAGGAAAATGCAATAATTAATCTCAAACTCTAAGTCCCTTCTCCTCACATCTGCATAGGACTTCTAACAACTCTGAGCGATCCTCAACCTTTCCCTAATAAGCTGAATTTCTCCATAGCCTCATGAACCAAATCTGGCACAATTAAGGCTTCACATACTTTAAACTAGCCAACAAGTGATCTACATCTCCACCCATAAAGTACCTAATACGGGGCCATTTGAATACTAGAATAGAAGCTATTATTGCAGTCAAACTCTATGAGAGGTAAGTGCTCATCCCAAATTGCTTTTTAAAATAAATCACACAAGCCTTCAACATGTCCTCTAAGGTTTGAATGGTACACTCTACCTGACCGTCCATCTTTGGATGAAATGTTGTGCTGAGATTTACTTGGGTACCAAGACCTTTCTGAAATGACCTCAAGAAATGAGATGTAAACTGAGCACCCCTATCTGATATGATAGACAAGGAAACCCCATGCAACCTAACTATCTCACTGATGTAGAGTCTGGCATAATCCTCTGCTGAATATGTAGTCTTCACAGCCAAAAGGTAAGCTGACTTAGTCACCCTGACTACTATTACCAAAATAGAGTCATGCTATCGACAAGTATGAGGTAAACTTATAATAAAGTCCATGTTGATCACTTCCCCCTTCTAAGTGGAAATGTCTTGAGTCACACCTTCCGGTCTCTGATGTTCTACCTATACTTTTTGACAATTAGATACTTAGTTACAAATTCTGCGATGTCTCTCTTCATGATATTCCACCAATAGACATCCCGTAGATCATGGTACATCTTAGTGGTACCAGGATGAATAGAATATCTGGAACTATGGGCCTCTATCAGGATTTGCTGCCTCAACTCATCCACATTAGAAACATACAAGTGACCCTGATAGCAAAGCACAACATCTCCCCCTTGGGAGAACACCTCTACCCTCTGCTGATGGACCGCACCCTTTAACTAAAGAAGGATGGGATCACGATCTTGATTCTCCTTTACCTTAACCACAAAGGAAGATTCTGACCTATTCTAAACTATCACACTGCCATATGTTGTGTCTATAAGGAAAACTGCTAGGCAAACGAGCCTATGAACATCCTTGTCTATTCTTTCTTCTTTTCCCTAATATGTGACACACTACCTATAGATAGTATGCAGAGGGCATAAACCACTACATTGGATTTACCCGGATGGTAGAGCACATTCATATTATAATTCTTGATGAATTCCAACCACCATCTCTGACAGAGAATCAACTCTTTTTGCTTAAACTTATACTGTAGGCTCCTATGGTCTGTAAACACATCCACATGGACTCTATACAAGTAATGTCTCCTAATCTTTAAGGAAAACACAACTGTTGCAAGATCAAATTCATGAGTCGAGTAGTTCTTCTCATAAATCTTAAGTTGTCTGGAGGCATAAGCGATGACCTTACCATGATGCATCAAGACACAACCCAAGCCGACTCTGGATGCATCACAATACACAAAAAGACCATCGAAACCCTCTAGTAGAGTTAAAACTGGAGCTGTAGTCAACCTGGTCTTCAATTGTAGGAAGTTTTTCACATACTCATCTGACTACTGGAACTTAACCTTCTACTGAGTCAATATGGTCAATGGGGCAGCTATGGATGAAAATCCTTCCATAAATATCTTGTAGTAACCAGGAAAACCCAAAAAACTTATGATGTCTGTTAGAGAGGTAGGTCTACGCCAGTTCTTTACTTCCTCTATCTTCTGCGAATCGACTTAGATGCCCTCACTAGACACCACATGACCAACGAAGGCAACTGACTTTAGTTAAAATTCACACTTACTGAACTTGGCACAACTGGCGATGCTTGAGAGTTTGTAACACAAATCTCAAATGATTTACATGCTCTTCTTCACTCTGAGAATATACAAGGATATCAATGAAGATGATGACGAATATGTCCAAGTACTACTTGAACACCCTATTCATCAAATCCATAAAAGCTGCAGGAGCACTCATTTGTCCAAAAAATATAATTTCAAATTCATAGTGACAATACGAAGTTCTTTAGGTTGTCTATGGAATGTCAAAATCTCTGAGTTTGAGCTGATGATAGCAAGATCTGAGGTCTATCTTAGAAAAGCAACTAGAACCATGAAGTTGGTCGAACAAGTTATCAATCCTGGGAATGGTATATTTATTCTTCATTTTGACTTTGTTCAGCTGACGGTAGTTAATGCACATCTTGAGAGATCTGTCTTTCTTATGCACAAAAAGAACTGGAGCACCCCATAGAGAGATTTGGGTCTGATGAAGCCCTTATTTAGGGGTGGGCATGGTATGGTACAACACGGTATTTGAAACTCCGGTACAGTAACTTTGCTATTTGATTTTTAAAAATATTATACCATTACCATACCAAACTAATTTGGTATGGTTCGGTATTTTAAAGTTTAGTTTTGGTATTTTGCAGTATGATAAATCGATAACAATAGTTTATTCAACTTGGAATAATATATACTCGTATAATAGAGTATTATGACTTTGGCTTTTAAAAAAAAGACTCAATTGTATCATACTAACACATTACAAATGTAAAAATATATATTCAAAAGAAAAAGACAAACAATTCTTTGATTAAGACATTTCAATCAAAATAGAGTAGTCAAGGTTTCAACTTCTAAACATTTAGTTTATACTAATATTATGTTGTATATTTGTTAGTATTTTAATAATATATATGTTATTTATGTAACTATATACTTTGGTATTGTATTCGATATTTTAGAATGTTATATCTAAATACCAAATACCATACCGAATACCAAAAAAATTAAAATATATACCATATACCATACAAAATACCATAATACCATAATACCAAATATAGCTATCAACAGTCCGCACCTTTGGTTTTGTCAACACTGAGAAGCGAAGAGCTCAAGGTCAGGAAAGGCAAGAGGCTATGGAATAGTTGCCTCAAAATAAGGGGTTATATATGATTTTACATTTATAGACATATTTTCCTTAACCTAATTAATCAGCCCCGGGGGAGAATGATGATGGAGATGTATTGCGGCCTTCTCCTATTCATCAACTCGAACCTCATTCTTATGTAGTTGATGTTACGGATTAGCCTCACTCTTCAGGCCAGCAGCCTTGCTCAGCATTTTCTGTCGACTGTCATCCTGTTCAGCTGACCTCAGAGGATTCCTGTCACTTTTGAAAACGCAGTGCACCCAGGTAAATAAGGAACAAGATGAATACAGATGTTAAACGAGCATCCCACACCCATTACGGTATTAAAATTTTTGGTATGGTATGGTAATTCGGTATATACCATACCATGCCCACCCTTACCCTTATCTATGAGATCTTTTAGCTGTTCTTTTAACTCTTTAAGCTCAACTAGAGCCATTCTATAAGGTAGAATTGAGATAGGCTGGGTATCTAGAAGGAGATTTATTCTGAAGTCGATTTCCCACTCAAGAGGAACTCGAAGTAGATCTTTTAGAAACACTTTTGGGAATTCATTAACCACATAGACTGACTCAAGAGTTGGGGTATCAGAATCTAAATCCTTAACTCGACCAAGATGATATATACATCCTTTGGAATTTTTTTTTCTGGCCTTAAGGTAAGAGACAAATTGACCTATAGGAACTGAGATATTACCCTTCCATTCTAAGATTGGTTCATTTGGAAATTGGAACCAAACTATCCAGGTTATACAATCAACTAAAGCATAATAGGAATGTAACCAGTCCATGCATAGAATAATATCGAAGTCAGTTATTTCTAACTCTACAAGATCTGCTGAGGTGACTTTTTGAGAAACTATGACCCGATAATTTTTGAATACCTATATGGCGATGACTGAATCACCAACTGGAGTAGAGATTGAGAAGGGTTCTGGGAGGATTTCAGAACTGACATCAACGTCTACTACTATATAAGCAGTCATAAAAAAAGTGTAGCTCTAGGATCTAACAATGCATAAAAATCAAAATGAAAGGCTCATAACGTACCCGTAACCACATCAGGGGAACCCTTATGATCCTAACGAGTCTGGAAAGCATAAAGTTTGTTTTGGCATGGACCGCCACCTGCACTGGATGAGGCACCCTGCTGAGTCTGGCGACCTTCTAGAGCTGTTGTAGAGTTAGCCTGATTTTGCGGGCGAGCATCCCAGCCTTTTTGTGAAACCATTGGACACTCTTTCATTTTGTGGCCTCACTTTCCATATCCAAAATAGTACCACTACTTTCCATACACTCACCTTAGTGGTTCCTACCATATTTCCTGCAAACTAGATGAGTGCGCTCACTAGTGACGCTGCCCTGGGACTTAGAGCCTAGAGCCCTATCTTGCAGATCCTATCTGAACTTAGGCACTAGGGCACTAGCAGAGGATGGGGCTGGAGCTGAAGACTTTTGGCAGAACTAAGAGAAATTACCACCATCTAACCTTTGCTGAGAGTAACGGAAGTCACCTATTCTAGCCTTCTTGTCATCTCATCCCCTTTCTTTGATATTTTCCTCCTCAATATGCTAGGCATGAGTCATCAACCTAGAGATATCCATATCCTTCACCAGCATAGCAGTCCTTAACTCCTTGACCACATCATTAGAAACACATGACATGAACTTACTCATACAGGTTCTGGAGTCAGCTACCATTACCGGAGCATACTTTGACAGCTAAGTAAAATTATGAGAATACTGCTTCACGCTTATGTAACCCTTCCTCAACTTGATGAACTTCTGAACCTTGTCTTACCTAAGTTCAAATGGGAAGAACCTGTCTAGAAAAGCAGTCATAAACTGATCCCAATCCACTGAGCCTGTGTTTGTATCCCTAGCTTCCTTCCACTGCTTATACCAGATATGAGTCACTCCTTTCAACTAATAAGCAGCCATGCCTAGAATTTTAACTGGATTGACACCCATAATCTCTGTGACCTTCTGGATGTCATTCAGGAACTCCTGCATATCCTCCTCAGTCTTAGAACCATAAAAATCTGGAGTATTCATCCGAGTAAAGTCTCGGACTTTAGCTGCTGCTGTGCTATTCTGGGGGTTGACTGGTGCCACAACTTGCTGGTTACCTGAGCATTCATGGCCTGAGCTAGCACCTAGAAAGAATCTATGAACTCAACATGAGTGACCTGTTCATTCAAAGGGTCTACCGGGACTGGTGGTGCTTGCTGATTTCCATTTCCATTGCCATTTCTTCTTCTATTAGCTCTTCTAGGATGCATTTTATATAATGTGTAGAGCACCAGTTAGAAGGATATTAAATAGAGTTCACACTCTATTGAACGATATGGAATAGAAAGAAGGGAAGTTTTCCTAAAAATATCTCGTAGCCTCTCTCTCATAAATGTAGCGCGCTTTACACCCATGAAAAAGACTCTACTTGATGCGGCTTTCAGATATCCTAGGACTCTTGAATCTGATGCTCTGATACAAAGTTTGTAATTCCCCGAGGCTACCCCTAGATGCAACACAGTGCCCAGAGTTACAGTTGACCCCAATCTAACCCATGGTCTGGTATATACTAAGCATTTCTAGAAAAAGTGATATGTGTGCGGAAGCTAAACTAGTTTTATAACACAAGTTTGAAAATTAAATCATATATCTCTGAATATAAAATAATTCTAAATGTAAAGCTGGAAACAAAAGCAGAAAACTAACTCTATGTCTAAAATCCTCTATATGAGATGAGTTACTGGGACAAGCCCCTAGCTAACTCCAAAGTCTATAAACTATAGATAAAATTGAAATGAAGAAAGCATAAATCTCGTCCTCAAAGTATGAGGACTCGCTAGCTGAGCTGCTGAAAGGACTGGAGAATTTCACTAAGCACGGTATAGATACTGAGCATCTAAACCTACATCATAATAGGATGTAGCATAAAAGTATGCGTTAGTACTTGGAATGTACTGAGCATGCGGGATATATACTAATAAAAATACATATATACTGAATATGACGAGCTAATTTGAGCATTAAAAATAAGCTGAAACATGAAACTGAAAGATAACTGATGCAATGACCAAGTATTAAACATGAAATTGTATAATGTTGAACTGCACTGAATAACTAAACAACTCAATAAAAGGTCAATGCAACACCGAATCTGAATTGTGGGAGCTACTATTAATCGACATACCCCAAGATGAGCTAACTATGGGGCCTACTTGTAACCCTGGCTATAAGGGTGTTCATACCTTTCTAAGGGTACAAACATATACTGGCATGGATCCACTAATCTGATGTCAAACAAGGGACTAGGGTGTCAAGCCTGATCTGATGGGTGACCCCTTTAGAAACTACGATGGTGCCATAGTTCTGGGACTTACGGACTTCTACTAAAGGTCTCAGCCTAAACTAATAGGTGAGCCTTCATCCTTTTGTCCACTCGGTGCTAAGTCTACTCCCAACTAAATATGTAAGTAAACAATACAAACTGACTTGTTGGATAGCTCAAATACTAATTTTCTGAGAATGCACAATATGCTGAAACTGAAGGCATTCTAATCATGAATTTCTAATAGACTGAATATCTAACTAAATATGCATGAGCCTGAGACTGATCAGGTGTTCATAACCCACCATCCTAATGAATATAACTACTCATGACAATGCTAGAATCAGACTAAAATATGGAAATTCATAGCTATAAATTCAACAATCAAGGATGATACCACATAGTGAGGGTTGTAAGGTTCTAAGAACATAATAGGGCTAGACTTCAAGAAAGCATTCAACAAAGATTCATATATCATAGGGAAACTAAAATATAAAGGAATTCACCAAAAATCTTAGGAACCCTAGGTTTTGAAAACTAAGCTGAAACTGAAGAACTTGAGTTAATCTAGGGACTCAATGGGTGAAAGGAACCTACTAATGAACTCCCACATAACTGCACTTTGAAGAACCCTCTGCTTGTTCTTGAGAAGAAAGAACACTTCTTTTTCTCCTATTTTTACTAAGTGTTGAATGTAATATAAGGAGATGAGGGGTTTGGGTAGTTTCAGTCTTAAAATATGTCTTAGGCTAGTCAAAATGTCATAGCTTAGCCTTAAAAAGGGATAGGAAAAGTCTGGAATATCCCTAAGAATTTAATTAGAACCTGCTAATAACATGACTCAGGTTTCCACGGGCCACAACCACAAACCATAGACTAAACCACCACTCATGGTTTAAAGTCTTTGTTCCTGGCCTGCTGGTCACGCTGCGGGTCTTATAACCACATATGAGATTCTCGGCCTGTGGAACCATCCACAACTCATAGAACTAGTTGCGCTTCTTGGGGGAACTGATGACCATCAGGTATGATTTCCACGAGGGGCAATCATGGACCGTGGTTTGATCCATGACCCGTGAAAGCTTTTCGTGGTTTTAGAACTAGATAATGGGTCTACAGGTCTGCTTCCACGATCTGTGGACCCTTCTAAGGTCCATGGAAACTGTCCGTGGTTTCTGTTTTGACTTTGACAGTTTCACTTTTTGATTTTTTTCTGGGCTGGTTCTATGCTTAGAATTTCCTGGGGTGTTACAGTTAATTTCCATAACACCAATTTCTCACCCAAACCCCACATTTCACAACACACTTTATTTTATATACATCACAAATTATTCCCGACGTGGAAACTATCATATTTGGAGTTCTATGAACATGATTCCTATCTCGAAACTTCCTACGGGACCCTATGGCAGTCGACTATCCATAAAGAGACTCCACAGTACCACATAATTAAGCATGAGACCCCCAACCATCTAAGGCACAGAACACTATATTTTTTTCTAAGTCACCCTAGCTTGAGATTTTCAACTCTCACCTTAGGGACTTTCCTAACCGGTACTTATGCCCTTACTTTACCATTATAAAGGAACATGTCATTATTGTTAACAACATGATTATGGAAAACTTGATAAGAAATCCAATTTTATTATCTCCCACTTCCACATAGGAATATCTATACATTGAGCCAAACCACTGGGTCTTTGGTTCTCAACCTTAACCTGCTGACAATTTAACACTTAGCCATAAAATCGATAATGCTATTCATCATATTATTCCACCAATAGACTTCTCTCCATTCATGATACATTTTCATAGAACTTGGGTGAATAGAATACTTGGAGTTGTGTGCTTCTACCATAATCCTTCCTTGAAGTTCATCAATATCTGGAACACATAACTTACTTTGGTACCTCAAGGTACTATCTCCCTCTTTTTTTGAAATCCATAGTCTTATGCTTGTGGATTCCATCTTTTAGATGGAGAAAGATAGGATCATTTATGCAATCCAAGTTGCATAAAGATCCCTCACAAGTAGCCAAGCTCGAGACCTCTAAGGTTTACAATGGCTATTTATGATGATAGAGGCGCTTGAGAACACCTTGATGCCAAAGAGAGGGTCTCATGCCTTGATTATTGCTCAGGAAGAAGGAAATGAAGCCTAGTTTGAAAGCTAGGACTATATTTGTAATTTTTACTTAAAGAGCCACTTTTGGGATACTTTTGTAATGATTTAGCCTAAACTATAAATAGTGAAAATAGCTCACTTTGAGTTTTAGTTTTGGATAATCATAAACTTATCTTCTCTTGAGGTAATCAAGATCTTGGTTGAAGCTTTTATTGGTACTTGTTTGACAAGGAAATTACAAGGTGAGTTCAATCCCCTTGAGGTTCCTTTGATAGTTTAGGTGCTTGTTTGGTAATCATTCAATTAAAAGTTTTGATATCCTTATCATGATTGTCAATTGAATTCCTTACTTGTTTCTAGCTTTTATGTTCTTAGCTTAGGGTTTCAATTTCATAGTTAGGTTTACATAAATTCGTATCAAGAGCTTGGCTTAGATTTGTTCCCACAAATCTAGTCTTTGGATTTAATATTCAAAAAATTTTGTTTAAAAAATCTTGATTTTTTCTTGTTTAATTTCTTATTTTTGAGACTATTTTTTTATTCCCTAGTGTCTTCTGAGTCTAAATCTGAAGTTTTAAGTGTTTTCGAGTCGTATGAAAGATTTTACCATGGAAGGTTTTGAAGCTTTGAAGACTTGAAGAAATTTCAAGTAGGTCTTGTTGATTAAGGGTTCAATCGAGCTTGATAGTGATTGGGATTTTGTCATGATCTAAACCGCCGTGATTGACACCCACACTAACCCTCCAATGGGAAAATCATAACTTACCAACTAACCCAAGAAGTTACAGATTTATTTAACAAATTTAAGGCATTCGAGAGATAATATTAAGAGTTTTAACTATCAATAAAGTAAATGCACAGAAGTCTAACTATTACAATCTCAAAGCTCGAAAGTAATCGTACAAGGACTCTAACTAGAAAATGTCTAAGAGTAGCAAAAACAGATAAAATAATGTTTGAAGGAAATAGACATCTGTCAATAGAGGAGCTGTGGCAGCTTGGATAGGAAAGTAGCTCACCCTCATATTAAACCAATAGGAGACACTAAATGTGAGGTCGCAAATAAGACAATAGGACCAAGTCTGCACTCAAAGAAAAGTGGCAGAGTAGCATCAGTACAAACACTGTGTACTAGTAGGCATCATAGGCCAACTCAGATTAGTAATAAGTATGTATCACATAGTCAAACAAAGCAGTAGATAGGTACAACAACACGTAACCAAGTAACTCATGAATCAAGTAGTCAACAACAACCAAGTAAATAACCCAAATTCAGACATATCAATGTAAATTTATACTGAACATATAAGTCACCAAAAATAAACATATGAAGTCATCACAAAACTATACAGGTATAATGCAATCACAACACAATTGTGGAATTATATCCATACTAAATCACAGTTGTATAGCCTTTGTATCTAATTAGTCTCACTTTGTACCATGTCTGAACACACATCAATTACTCATCTGTATACACATGCTACAGGGTTTTATTTTTTCCCATCTAGTCATGACCTTCAGGGGACCCTAGGCATCCATGTACCATGACATAACTTCTCGTCTGAAGCTCACATTTGACTCGAGCTACTCACAACTTCACATGTGTAAGCTCACATCGGACTCAAGCCACTCATCTCTGAATAATTATTTTTTCTTTATTCCTCTCAACATATCTTAGTATGTTCTCTGTTCAGTCATCTCACAAGATAATAAATACAAGTACACATTGATAATCACAAGTGCACACCACAATCATAAGTCATATTAACACAAACTTTAATAATTTAATAGCTTATTCATGCAAGCATTGTTAAGCCTACAGATATCAATCACATTCTATGTTCAAAAACCAATCATGCATGCTTTATCAATTCATAACACATTCAAGTGACTAATCAAAGTCGAGCTCCAAAAAAATCATAACCTACCTCAATTGAACAACTTGAACAAGCAAGCTAATTCACGTGAGCCTTCCCTTTCCTTAAAGCCTCAGAACACTCAAGGTTTAAAAATAACCAATGCAAGAGTATTTAATCATCTACACTTCAAAAAATAACTTACGGAATTCAAACCCACCTAATTGTACCACTTTTAAAGGTTTAAACCATTACCCAAGGGTTAATTCATCCTAGTCTAGTTCCCTAATGATCATATCATTCTAAATCATGGAGCTTCTACCCTATTAACCCCCTTAAAGTAGTTTTTATACTCAAGGTATGATCTTTATTGGATTCTAAGTCCCAAAACACCACAATTATGTATTATAACATAAAATTCCATCTTAAGAAGCATTAATTAACATCGTAGAAGCATAAAAAATGATAATTACTTTCACCCATTTATTTTTCCATAGTATTCATAAGTTCTAGGGTTCTAACCACAATCTACCAATAAATCCACCCCTAGACTTGGAAAATTTCCTCACAGGTCTCTAGAACGAGTTTTGAAGTAATGAAGGTGAGAAACTCAAAATAATTGACTTAATGGATAATTTTGTCTCGCATCGACTGCTGCAGTAGTTGATATTTTTGCTAAGGAGGTCCCTCCATGGCAACCAATGCCTCGCTATGGCGAGACCTGACATTATCAGTAACACCCACTACAACAAAACTTTGATTGCTATGGTGATTTTGCTACAACAAAAGACACACCACTACAGTGGTACCTCATTAATTAGAATCTCGGTAAAATTGTACCAAATTTCATTTCACAACACAAGTATAATTTTAAGACACCACAATGCAAATCATATGTGCACAACACTGTAAAAACTTGCTACGAACTCACTCATAGTCACATAATTCCCTACAGAGGTCTAGTTTACTAGGTCACCCCCTAATTGGACACAACACATTACAACAACGCATAAATCATCATGATTACACAAAAGTTTCGAGTTTTAAACCTCCCCATCTTTGAGTATTAATTGCTCAATTTTACTATTGGGACTCTAACAAGGGTACTATGGCCCTAACCACCCCATAAAGACCAGATGGTTCATTACATCAGATACCAATTAAACAACTATTCATTCCTAAATTATCAAGAAGGGAACAAGGGAAGAAATACCTGACTCAGTGAAAAGCTGGGGATACTTGCTACGCATGTCTGATTTGGTCTCCTAAGTGGCCTTTTTCACCAGAAGGTTCATCCTCTGGACCTTCACAAACATAATCTCCTTATATATTAACTTATGGACCTCTCTATCAAAGATAGACACAAGATCCTCTTCATAAGATAAATTCTCATCAAACAAGACCGAATCCTAGCAAATGATATATGTACAATCATCATGATACTTTTTCAACATCAAGACATGAATTAGACTGGGTGAACCCCAATAAACTTTGAGGTAAAGCCAATTAATAGACTATCTCCCCCATACATCTAAGACTATCACAATCGCAAGGTGGGACATCACGATTGCGATAAAAGGGTTAGTGGACCCAACCAGATTTCCTTCTTCACAATTGTGAAGCTGGCCATCGTGATTGTAATGAGTCAGATAGGGTGGTCCTCACAATCATGACAGCGGTCCTCACGATCACGATGAAGGACCCCTAGAAGTATATAATTCTATTCCTTTATTTTTAATTTATTTTTAATCAAATTTGATCCATTGTTGTGAGCTCAAATCTCAAATATTATTGTGGGATCATCCAATAAAGAATAGGGTTGTTGGGGACTCATCTATGATCATCTTCCTATTCTAAAATTCATAAGTTACCGGATTTAGTTCCATTAAATTCCCTAGTTTGATTCTTGTTTTATTTCTTTAAGTTGGGGCTGATTTGATCTTGTTTTGGGGATTGGTCTTGCTCAATTTGTTGAGCATGTAATCCTTGTTGCACAAGGGACATTATTGTGAGTTCTATTGCCAGAACTCATTAACAGGCCTCGCGAGTGAATTTTAACCTAATTTTTAACCCAATGTGTAAATTTGCATTATGGGTATCATTCTTATCATTTCACTGAGTAGATCATTATTTTGATAGTATGGAATCAGTTGGAGGCTTCTTAAAAGGGAAAAGCTCTGGGTTAGTGGGTTCATGAGTGTGTGTTTGACTTCTAGGTAGGTTACAACTTACCTAATTTTAGACTTTTCTCGTCTAAGGTATTTGTATGATAACTTGCAAAGTTGGTGGGTTGGTGTGGCTTGAATACATTCTACCTATGTATTTATGATCCTTATAGCTTTTTAGGGGCCTTAGAGTAGAATTACGCTTTAAATCCTTAGTTTAGATAGTCGTTGATCCATTAAGACATGACTTAGTATGTGTAGTACCTTTGGGATTAGATTTGATTACCTTAGCTTAGTTTAGGTTGCGTATGGCCTTGAGGTGATTAGATTAGGGATCCTTAATTTAGAATTAGAGGAGGATTTTGTGGTAGAGTAGGCATTTATCGTTTGACTTGTATTTACCCTTTCTATTTCATATTAATCTTGTATATTGAGTATTTGTGGTCCTAAGGCCGTGAGTGCTGGATTGGCTAGACTCTAGGTCAACATGTCTTGCTTTAGCTAAATTTTAGTTAGTTGTGTGCCTTATTTAAATTTTTGTTAGTTGCATGCCATAGCTTATTTACGACCAACTGCTTGCTTTAGGTGGGATTCCTTGGGAGTTTATATGTTAGTATAGTATTTTTCGAAAGTACTTACTCTAGAATAGTATCGTTTTCTTAGTACGTGGACCATGGATTTCTTTATTCTGGTTGGATGGATTTTGTTGTGCTTATTGGCTTGGTTTTCACCCTTCATCTCGTGTTATTATTTATTTCACCATGTTATATTTATAAATTGGTATAAAATATAATTTTTGATTCAAAAATGGGATTCTTGGAATACGTTAGATGGATTTGGACTTCTTAAAGAAATGAATTGTATTTTGAGAAAGACTTACTGGTTTTTAAACTTGCATGCCCGAGGAGACCCATGTTATAGGTGATTTTACTGGTTTTTAACTTTCATGTCCAAGGAGACACGTGTTCTGGGTGGTCTTACTGGTAATCATAGTTGGCATGCTCGATGGGAAATGATTCAGATTAGGTATATGGATTTCGTGAGTCCCTCATGGGTCCTGCCTTTGAAAGCTACGTCTACAGGAGGAGTATACGATACTGTTGGTCCCTTCATTCATCTCATACTGCATATTATGGCATTCTTCCACATTCACTTCCCATTATGTTTGGTTTTTAATTAGTATTGCATGTTGTTTGTATCCACCGGGCTTATGGTGGTTCAGTTGGATTTATTTGTTGCTGTTTGTACCTTCCTGCCTTATTGTGGTCTGATTAGGTTATAGTTAGATTATTACTTTATGATATCTGAGTTTTTATTTATACTTACCTTAACTGTTTAGCTCTACCTGTTACTCACTTTTTAACCATTCTCTTACTTACTTTAGTATATATATTTGCATTTTATTATACTTGTATATTGTTTAAGCTCGGTCGGCCTATGATGCCTATAGGATACCATACGTTGTAGTACTTATGCTATCGTTTTCCATCTTTTTCATTATGCAGTTCTTATTATGAGTTATCATCATTGATGCCATCTTCATGCGGAGTTGTTGATCACAGATACAAGGTGAGCTCTCAGCAATCAGAGTTGATCTATCTCCCTCTATTTGGACTAGTCTTATTCTGCACTTTCAGAGACTGTTTTGTATATGTATTTTATCTATCTACCACATCTATATCGTAGTGGCTCTTGTACTGACTGATACCAGGTCTTGGGGGGTCTTTTGTATATTTTGAACCTTTACCCTCCATTTGTATGTATGCATGTTCCTCTTAATTCCCGTTATTTAGTATCGATTTCTCATTTCTGTCTTATTCTCCTATTAGCCCATTACTTTTTATTTTGGGCTAAGGGTTTGGCTTACCTATTGGTGGGTTATAGTAGGTGCCATCATGATCTAAGATTTAGGTCATGATAGATTGGTATCAGAGGTCTAGGTTCAACAGTGTCATTGGTACAAGAACAAATATCTAGTAGAGTCTTGCGGATCAGTGCAATGAAGTCCGTATCCTATCTTCTAGAGGCTATACAAAATTCTTAGGAAAATTCCATCTTTTTGATTCTTTATCGTGCATTCGTGACTCTATCAACTTCTGAACTTCATTTATTCCACTCGTTCTCAGATAGTTAAGACGAGTAGGGCAGCAGGTGAGGACGAGGCTCTTGCGCCTATTGATACAACACTTTCACCACTGCCAAAGATAGAGATTGAGGGGATACCACTTTATCTAGAGGGTTTGGGGCCAGCCCGGCATCCGATAGGATTTATGGCTTCATCAGTTCTTCTTTACACCATGGCTTTGACTCTGAGTCTTTTGGAGAGTGTGTCACAGGCAAAGGTAGTGCTCGGTGCTTTGAGCAGTGGTATGGTCAGGGATGAGTTTACAGATCTTTAGCTGGGTTCTATTTTTGTTTTGGAGTATGAGGCATGGGTTCACAAGTTGACTAGGCACACTACTATGACTATGCCTACAAAGTAAGAGAGAGTGTAGAGATTTGTCAGAGGGTTGATTTCACTACTCCATTTAGTGATAGAGCACTAAGTGATAGCTGGGGCTACTTTCCTTTAGGTGGTTGATCACGCACGGACTATAGAGAGGTTATTTCATGAGGCTTGTGGAGAAAGCAATAAAAGATGTCACATTTTTTATCTCAAGGTAGAGGATTCTTTAGTAGTGGTCAAAATCACTACTCTAAGTCTAGAAGGCTACTTTAAGTGGCACTATAGGGTTCAAATAGTAGTTATTCAGACCATGTTGGGCAGAACAACTAGGTTTTGGTCAAACTTCTTGAGGTTTACATTTTGCATATTTAGGCCATGGTGGCTAGTTTAGTTTAGTAGAATCTTCTTACTAGACTCTTTCTAGTAGAGATTGCTTTCAGTGCAGTGAGTTTGGGAATTTTTCTAGCGATTGCCCCACGATCATACATTTCAGGCGGCAGAGTCACCAGGCTTTTGCCCTCAGGGTTCTAGTGCCATAAACTAAAGGTGGTGCATCGGGTAGCAGGGGTGATCCCCATATTGTTAGAGGTGGATCTAAGCCATCCAGTTTAAGTGGTTGTTCTGGGTCAGCAGGTACCTTACATTAGGGCAGAGCTTCTTAGGGTTGTTATGATTTTGGGGTGGTTGGTCACTTTTTTAGATAGTGTCTCGGATGTGAGATGATCAAGCCTTCAACATCAATGGATAAACTGGGTAGGATAGGTGGTCATGCGGGTACTCATTTTGAAGGTGGACGCATACAACTATATGCCTTTCTTGGTAGACCAGAGATGAAGGCTCCAGATGTCATCTCCATAGGTACAATATCCATTAACATCAACCAGCTTTTGTATTGCTTGATATAGGGTCTGCATATTCTTATGTGTATCTTTTCACTTTACTTCTCGTCTGGTGTACAATGTTAGTCTTTCTAGTGCTTATGCGTGTAGCTACCCCATATGAAAATTCTCTTAGTAGTGGATCGAGTGTATCAACTTTGGGAGGTGACTATCTTGGGGTATGACATGTGGTAGGCGTTGTTATCCTATTTGGTGTTTTTTTTATCATAGTTCTAGGCTTGGTTTGCTTATCTCATTATCTAGCAGTCTGGGGTGGTTTTGCCCGGACTTGTTAATCTGCTTATGCATGGAACCTCTTAGCCAGTGTGGAATGGTACCGATAACTATGTGTTGAGGGGATTTGTATTATTTTTGAGGGTGTGATGGTTGGCAGTTTAGTGGGTGGTAAGATTATCTTGCCTACTTTTGTGGTACTAGTGCCGACATTCTTTAATTAGGTCAGTTTCTGTGGTTAGCAACTATTCAGGGTGCGATGGTGTTTTCTAAAGATGTATTTGGCATCAAGTTACCACCAGTGAAGGATCATGGTGGAGGAAAATCCAAAAGCTACCTTGAGGACTCGTTACATCTACTATGATTTCCTAGCTAGGTCCTTTAATTTTACCAATACGCTAACAATATTTGTAGATTTAATATATCGTGTATCCAGAGCCTATGTAGTTTTAGTTTCTATAGTGTTCATCAATGACTTCTTAGTCTACTTGAAGAATAGGGAGGAGCATGAGCGGCATTGAGAGTTGGGCTTCAGGCTTTGTGGGCTAGAAGGATACTTTAGACGGTTTGTGAAGTATTTTCTTTGGTTGCGGAACCATTGACTAGATTGATTCATAAGATTAATCCCTTCTAGTAGTTTGATGAGTGTGAGGCGAGTTTTATAAATCTCAAGCCTTGTGGATTTCAGCGATGATTTGGACTCTTCCAGTTGAGGGCCAGAGGCTTATCACATATTAAGATGCTTCCAGAGTTGGTGGTTTATGTGTTGATAAAGCAAAACATATGCTTTTAGTCGGAAGGCAGAGAGTATAGAGGTTATGGAATTTCTAGTAGCTAAGTGTAAACCTTTGGCTTTGGGCATCAAGTCCTTAACCAACAGGTTAGTTTGACTGGATATTTCAAGGTCTGGAAGATTCTTGCTTGCGTGGAGGCTAGAAAGGTGACCTTAGACCCAGGTGGCATTTTGAGAATTTGAAGGCCGTAGTAGTGTTTCTCTAAATAGAATTTGGTTGGATGGATATGGGTTTCATGGTATGCTATCCACATACTTTTGCAGAGATTTGATGTTGATTGGGTCATCATTGATAGGTTGAGAAAGTCTGCTCACTTTTGGCCAGTTCAAACTTCGTGCAGTTTAGAGAGGTTACCTCAGATCTACTTTGGGGAGATGATCCATTTGTATTGGGTGCTTGTACCTATCATTTTTTTACTGTTGTGTTTCATTTACATCGTGTTTCTAGAGGTCATCATAGAAAATTTGGGTGCCCAAGTTGAGCTTAGCACAGTTTTCCCTCGACAGACTGATGGTCAATTGAATGTACTATTCGGGTTCTAGAGGATATGCTTCAAGCAGTTGTTATAGATCTTCAGAGGTTATTGAGACCAGTTATTGGCTTTGATAGAGTTCATATTGATGGTAGCTACCATTCGTGTATTATGGTGGTTCTATTCGAGGTATGGTATGATATCAGGTGCAAGTTTCTGGAGGTCTGGTTTGATGCTTTAGAGGTCTAGTTTTTGGGGTATTGACTTGTTGTGTGGTTCTATAGATAGAGTACGGGTAATTCAGGAAAGACTTGATATAGTTCAGCATAGGAAGAAGGGTTATGCTGATCAGAGAATTTGTGATTTAAAGTGTTGGGGGTTGACCCTATTTTCCCTATGTTTGGGTTGTGATGGTATGTTCCAGGCGATTATCATGTCTTTCAGTGGGAGTAGGTTCAATTAGTTGAAGCTTTGGCTTTAGAGAAAGAGTCTGTTGCTATTTTGGCCAGGGAGGCAAGTATTTAGGGTCTAAGTAGGTTTTCCATCAGTTAAAGTTCTGTGGAGGTGTTGTCCAGTCGAGGAGGCTCCTTGGGGAGCCAATCTAGACATGCGAACCAGATATCCTTATATTTTCAAACCTTCAGGTACCTTTCCTTTTCTAACTTTTGAGGATAAAAGTCTTTTTAGTAGTGGATGTTGTAATGAACCTCTAGGTCATTTTCTCTGTTTTCATGCATTTTATAGTGTCCCTCTTCATGCCATTCAACCAATAGACTTCCCATAGATTATGGTACATCTTGGTGGCACCGGGATGAATAGAATATCCAGAACTGTGGTCCTCTCTTAGGATTTGCTTCCTTAACTCATCCACATTAGGAACACACAAACGACCCTGATAGCGAAGCACACCATCTCTCTCTTGGGAGAAAAACTCTACACTCTACTGATGGACCACACCCTTTAACTGAAGTAGGATGGGATCAAAATCTTGCTTCTCCTTTACCTCAACCATAAAGGAAGATTATGACCCATTTTGAACTATCACATGCCATATGTTGTGTTCGTAAGGCAAACTCATAGTTGAACAAGCCTATGAAAATACTTGGCTAATTCTTTCTTCTCTTCCTCAATGTGTGACACACTACCCATAGATAGTCTGTTGAGGGAATCAACCACTACATGGACCTTACCCAGATGGTAGAGCACATCCATATCATAATCCTTGAGGAACTCCAACCTACATCTCTGCTGGAGATTCAACTCTTTCTGTGTGAACACATACTGGAGGCTCCTATGGTTTGTAAACACGTCCACATGGACACCATACAAGTAGTGTCTCAAAATCTTTAAGTCAAACACAACTGTTGCAAGCTTAAGGTCATGGGTTGTGTAGTTCTACTCATGAATCTTAAGATATCTGGAGGCATAAGTGATGACCTTACCATGCTGCATCGAGAAACAACCCAAGTTGACTCTGGATGTTTCACAATACACAACAAAACCATCTAAACCCTCTGGTCAAGTTAAAACTAGAGCTATAGTCAACATAGTCTTTAACTCTAGGAAGTTTTTCTCACATTCATATGACCTATGGAACTTAACCTTCTGCTGAGTCAATCTTGTCAATGGGGAAGTTATGGATCAAAATCCTTCCATAAATCTCCTATAGTAACCAGCCAAACCCAAAAAGCTTCTGATGTCTGTAGGAGAGATGGGTCTAGGCCAGTTTTTTTTTTGCCTCTATCTTCTGCGTATCAACTCGAATGCCCTCACTAGACACCACCTCACCAAGGAAGGAAACTGACTTCAATTATAATTCACACTTACTAAACTTGGCAAACAAATGGAAATCCTTGAGAGTTTGCAGCAGAACTCTCAAATGATTTGCATGCTCTTCTTCACTCCGAGAATATACAAGGATATCATCAATGAAGATGATGAAAAACATGTCTAACTACTGCTTGAACACCCTGTTCATCAAATCTATACAAGTTGTAGGAGCACCCGTTAGTCCAAAAGAAATAACTACCAAATTCATAGTGACCATACCGAGTTCTAAAGGTTGTCTTCATAATATCACAATCTCTATTTCTGAGCTGATGATAGCCGGATCTGAGGTGTATCTTAGAAAAACAACTGGCACCCAGAAGTTGATCGAACAAGTCATCAATCCTGAAAATGGGATACTTATTCTTGATTATGACTTTGTTCAGGTGACGATAGTTGATACACATCCTTAGAGATCTGTCTTTCTTATGCACAAAAAAAACTAGAGCACCCTATGGAGAGATGCTGGGCTTGATAAAGCTCTTATCTAGGAGGTCTTTCAGCAGTTCTTTTAACTCCTTAAGATCAACTGGATCCATTCTGTAAGGTAGAATTGAGATAAGCTGGGTATCCGAAAGGAGATCTATTCTGATCTTGATTTCCCGCTCAGGAGAAACTCCGGGGATATCTTCTAGAAACACTTATGGAAATTTATTGACCACAAGGACTTAATCAAGAGTTAGGGTTCAGAATCTAAATCCTTAACCTGAACAATATATTATATATACCCTTTGGAAATCATTTTTCTTGCCATAAGGTAAGAGACAAATCGACCTATAGGAACTGAGGTATTACCCTTCAATTCGAAGACTGGTTTATTTGGAAATTGGAACTGATTTATCTTGGTTCTACAATCAACTGACATATAACAGGAATGTAACCAGTCCATGCATAGAATAATATTGAAGTTAGTCAGTTGTAGCTCTACAAGATCTGTTGAGGTGACTTTCTGAGAAACTGTGACCCAATAATTTTTGTATACCCATCTTATGATGAATGAATCACTAACTGGAGTAGAGATTGAGAAGGGTTGTGGGAGGATTTCTCGACTGACACTTAAGTCTACTGCTATATAAGGAGTCACAAAAGAAAGTGTAGCTCTAGGATCTAACAATGCATAAACATCAAGATGAAAGGCTCATAATGTACTCGTGACAAGATCAGGCAAATCCTCTTGATCCTAATGAGTCTAGAAAGCATAAAGTTTGTTCTGGTGCTGACCGCCACCCGCTCTTGATGAGGCACCTGCTGAGTTGGGCGACTTGCTAGAGCTGCTGTAGAGTTAGCCTGATTTTGCGAGCGAGCATCCCTGCTTTTCTGTGAAACCATTGGACACTCTTTCATTCTGTGGCCTGGCTTTCCATATCCAAAACACTTTCCACTACTTGCCATACACTCACCATGGTGGTTCCTACCATATTTCCTGAAAACTGGATAAGAGCGCCTACTAGTGGTGCTGCTCTGGGACTTAGAGCTTGGTGCCCTTTCCCGCTGATCCTATCTGAACTTAGGCATTGGGGCACTAGCAGAGGATGGGGCTGGAGCTGAAGACTTTTGGCAGAACTGAGAGAAATTACCCCCATTTAACCTTTGTTGCAAATAACTGAAGTCACCTGTTCTAGCCTTATTATTGTCTTTTCCCCCTTCATTGATATTTTCCTCCTCAATCTACTGGGCATGAGTTATCAACGTAGAGATATCTTTATCCTTCACAAGCATAGCAATCCTGCACTCCTTGACCACATCATCAAAGACACCTGACACGAACTTACTCATATAGGATCTGGAGTCAGCTACCATTGTCGGAGCATACTTTGACAACTGAGTAAACTTGAGAGAATACTCATTCACGCTTATGTCACCCTACCTCAAGTTGATGAACTCCTAAACCTTGGATTCCCTAAGTTCAATAAGGAAGAACCTATCTAGAAAAGCAGTCATAAACTAATCCCAATCTACCGGGCCTTCATCTATACCCCTAGATTTCTTCCACTGCTTGTACCAGATATGAGCCACTCCTTTAAACTAATAAGCAGCAAAGTTTGTAATCTTAAGTAGAGTGAAACCCATAATCTTTGGGACCTTCTGGATGTCATTCAGGAACTCCTGCGGATCCTCCAAAGCCTTAGAACCATGAAACTCCATAGGATTCATCTGGGTTAAGTCTCAGACTCTAGGTGCTGCTGTGCTATTCTGGGGGTTGACTGGTGCCACAACCTGCTGGTTCACCTGAGTAGTTATGGACTTAGCTAGAACCTAGAAAGCAGCTCTGAACTTAGCATGAGTGACCTATTTGTTCAAGGGGTCTACTGGGACTGGTGGTGCTTGCTGATTTCTATTTTTGTTGCCATTTCTCCTTCCATTAGCTCTTATGGGAGGCATTTTCTATAATGCGTAGAGGTTGATTTACAAAGAGATTAAATAAAGTTCACACTCTATCACACTATATGGAACAAAAATAAGGGAAGTTTTCCTAAAAGTATCTCGTAGCCTCTCTCTCATAAATGTGGCGCACTTAACACCCATGAAAAAGACTCTACTTGATGTAGCTTTCAGACATCCTAAGACTCTTAAACATGATGATCTAATACCATATTTGTCATGCCCTGAGGCTACCCCTAGATGCAACATAGTACCCAGAGTCACATGTGACTCCAAGATAACCCATGGTCTAGTATATACTAATCATTTCTAGACAAAGTGATATATGTGCGGAAGCTAAACTGGTTTTATAACACAAGTTTGAAAAGTAAATCATAAATCTCTGAATATAATATAAGTCTAAATGTAAAGATGAAAACTAACTCTATGTCTGAAAGCCTCTATATGAGATGAGTTACTGGGACAAGTGTAACACCCCAGAATTTCGACCAGCTTTAAAAACCCAGAACTCAGCAAAACTTAAGGAAATCCTATCCACAGTGAAGCCCCATGGGCTAACCCACGGGCATCGTGGACACAACGGCCCATTAGGGTTCCCCATGGGAAAGGGGCAGAGACTCATTCCAAGCCAGCTACAGCCAAACGGGGGACCCGATGGGTGTCAGAGGTCCGATGGGCCATCGGGTAGCCCGTAAGAAGAAGCTAGTGCCCTAGTCCCAGCCTCCATTGCCCCCAACCGGCAAATTGCCACGGGCGTCACTGACGCAATGGGCCATGGTTCTGCCTATGGGAATGGTCCAGAGGGCCATCCAAGTCTGACCCATCTCGAAGCCCTGGTCAACGGTCCGTCGTAGGTCCGACGCCCATCGGGCGGCCTGTCCGGCGGCCTGTCCGGCGGTAAGTTTTTCTTAAATTTTAAGTTTAAGTTGGGGGAATTTTGGTCTTTTCCCAATTCTTTTAACTCCGATCCTAAGTCATTTTAGGAGTAATTAAAGGGTTTTTAACTCTATTTTCCCTCATTACTCCTAAATCATTCGACACATAGTAACATCTGACAAAAATAAAGTACTTTCTCTCAAGAACAAAGCAGAGGGTTTCCTCCAAGTTTCTCCCCAAAATCCAAAGGTTAAACAGTAGAATCTTCCTCCAGGTATGTGGGATTTCACTAGTCAGTTCCTTTCACTTACCAGGTGCCTAGAACTTAGTCAATTGCTGCAGTTTCTCTAAGATTACTTAGACCTAGGGCATAAATCCCAGAGATTTCCTTATTATTCAGATGCTATAACTTATATGATACTTAGTTCATGTTCTTAGAGAATTAGCATAGTTTCATGTATAGAACTCAGAAACCCTAGCTTGCGTTAATTTAAGTATTTAATAAATTATGCTTGCTAGGCAGATTAGTCAGACAATCATGCTTCAGAATTTGAATGGCATATCGTTGAGTATATGTATATTGCATTCTCAGATTTTATCAGTGTTTTGAGCTATCCAGTATTACAGTTGCACCTTTAGCTTTATATTAAGTTGGGAGTAAACTTAGCACTGAGTGGACGAAGGGATGAAGGCTTACCCGCCAGTTTAGGCTGAGACCTTTAGCAGCAATCCCTGAGTCCCAGAACTACGATGCCACCGTAGGTTCTTAAGGGGTCACCCATAATATTAGGCTTGACACCCTTGTCCCTTATGGACATCAGTTTAGTGGATCCACGTCAGAGTTATTTGTACCCTTGGCAAGGTATGAACACCCTTCCATCTAGGGTTACAGGTTAGCCCCATAGTTAGCTCAACTTGGGGTATGTCGGTTAATAGTATCTCCCAGAGTTAGACTCATGCTGCATTGATCTTATATTCAGTTACTTAGTTCAGCATGTGATATACTCATGATATTTATTTGGTCATTGCATCTCAACTTACTTCTCAGTTTATGCTTTAGTATATATATATTTCCATGTTCAGTTGTTATGTTGTTCAGCTTAGTTCATATTCCGCATGCTCATTACATTCAAAGTACTGACTCATACTTTTTTGCTATATCATTTTATGATGTAGGTTCAGGTGCTCAGTATACAGATCACGCTCAGATCGATTTCCAGTTCGTACTTAGCAGCTGCAGTGGTGAGTCCTCTTACCTCGAGGATGATAGACATGCTTTATCTTTCAGTTTTTTATTTTAGTTTCTAGATTATTAGAGTTAGCTGGGGGGCATGTCCCAACAACTCGTATCAGTTAGAGGCTTTTAGACATAGACTAGATTCATCTTGAGTTGATAGTGTTATTCTTCAGTTATGACTACACTCTTATATATTTTATATTCAAACATCTTTGTTTTGGGATTTTCCCCACTTCTGTTCATAAACTGTTTTCAGCTTCTGCACAGTATTAGCTTTTAATCCAAATTGTTTAGATATGCCAAACCATAGGTTAGCTTGGGGTCACTTATGACTCTAAGCACCGTGTTGCATCTAGGGGGTAGCCTCGGGATGTGACAAACTTGGTATCAGAGCATTAGGTTTAAGTGTCCTAGGGAGTTTGAAAGCTACGTCAAGTAGAGTCTTCTTCATGGGTGTGAAGCACACCACACTTATGGGGGAGAAGCTAGGAGATGTCATTAGAAACAACTTCCCTTCTTTATTTTCTAGCTCTTGCTATAGAGTATGAACTCTATTTGATCTACTTCAAACCCATGCTCTTCGCATTTCAGAAAATGCCTCCCAGAAGAGCTAATTCCAGAAATCAGCCAGCACCAGCAGCTGCAGCAGAACCATTGAATGAGCAAGTCACACATGTTGTATTAAGGGTTGCTTTCCAAGTGCTTGCTCAAGCCATGACCTCCCAGGTCCATCAGCAGGCTGTGGCACCCGCTCCACCTCAGACTAACATTGATGCAACAAGAATCCGGGACTTTACTCGAATGAACCCTCCGAAATTTCATGGATCTAAGACAGAAGAGGATCCGCAAGAGTTTCTCAATGACATCCAGAAAATAACGGATATTATGGGTGTCATTCCAGTTGAGGGTGTAGATTTAGCCGCCTATCAGTTGAAGGGAGTGGCCTACACTTAGTACCAGTAGTGGAAAGAATCTCGTAGTACTAATGAGGGTCCAGTGAGTTAGAACCTTTTCAAGACTGCTTTTCTGGACTAGTTTTTCCCACTAGAGCTCAGGGAAGCCAAGGTTAAGGAATTCATTAACCTGAAGCAGAATGATATGAGTGTAAAGGACTATGCTCTCAAGTTCACATAGTTATCCAAGTATGCTCCAGCGATAGTAGCTGACTCCGGGGCCCGTATGAGCAAGTTCATAGCTGGTGTGTCGGATGATATGGTCAAAGAGTACAAGACTACTATGTTGATTAAGGAGATGGATTTCTCTAGATTGGTTACTTATGCCCAGCAGATTGAGGAGGAGAAAATCAAGGAAAGGGGAGGAGATAGTAAGCGGGCTAGGACATGTGACTTTAGTTACTCTCAGCAGAAGTCAGAGGGTGGTAATTGCTCTCATTTTTGTTAGAAGAATTCAGCTCTAGCTCCATCTTCTGCCAGTGCCCCAGTGCCTTAATTCAAGAAGGATCGATGGGATAGAGCGTCTGGCTCTAAGTCCCAGGGTATAGGTACTAGCGGGCGCACCCAACTAGTGTGTAAGAAATGTGTTAGGAACCATCAGGGTGAGTGCATGGCAGGTAGTGGAAATTTCTTTGGGTGTGGTAAGCTAGGACACAGGATGAAAGAGTGCCCTAAAAATTCTCAGAAGGGCAGGGATGTTCATTCACAGAATCAGGCCAGCTCTGCAGCAGCTCCAGTAGGTTGCCCCACTCAGCAGGGTGCCTTGTCAGGTATAGGTGGTGGTCAGTTCCAGAACAGGTTGTATGCACTTCAGGCTCGACATGATCAGGAGGACTTGCCTTATATGGTCACGGGTATGTTGCGTGTCTTTAATACTGATGTCTATGCATTGTTAGATCCAATGGCTATGCTTTCTTTTGTAACACCATATATAGTAGTATATTTTGATGTCCATCCCAAAGTTTTCCCAGAACCTTTCTCAGTCTCTGCTCTAGTTGGTGACCCAGTTATCGCTAGACAAGTATACAAAAATTGCCCTGTCATAGTTTCCCAAAAAGTCACCTCAGCAGATCTTGTAGAGTTAGAAATGGTAGATTTTGATATCATTCTAGGCATGGATTGGTTACATTCCTGTTATGCCTCAGTCGATTGTAGAACTAGGATCGTTCGGTTTTAGTTTCCAAATGAGCCAATCTTAGAATGAAAGGGAAATAACTCACTTTCTGTAGGTCGTTTCATCTCCTACCTTAAGGCCAATAAAATGATTTCCTAAGGGTATATCTATCATCTTGTTTGGGTCAAGGATTCAAAATTTGAAAACCCAACTCTTGAGTCAGTTCCAGTAGTAAGTGAGTTTCCATAAGTGTTCTCAAAAGATGTTCCCAGAGTTCCTCCTAAAAGGGAAATTGACTTCGGAATAGATCTCCTTCCAGATACCCGACCTATTTTGATTCCTCCTTACAGAATGGCTCCAGCTGAGCTTAGGGAATTAAAAGAATAGTTAAAAGACCTTCTAGCCAAGGGCTTCATAAGACCCAACATCTCTCCATGGGGTGCTCAAGTATTGTTCGTGCGTAAAAAATATAGTTCTCTCAGGATGTGCATCGACTACCGTCAATTGAACAAAGTCACAATCAAGAATAAATATCATATCCCTAGGATTGATGACTTGTTCAACCAACTTCAGGGTGCTAGTTGCTTCTCTAAGATAGACCTCAGGTCTGGCTATCATCAGCTTAGAGTCAGAGATAGTGACATCCCGAAGACAACCTTCAGGACTCGGTATAGTCGCTACAAATTTATCGTTATGTCATTTGGACTAACCAATGCTCCTGCAACTTTCATGAATTTAATGAATAGGGTGTTCAAATAGTATTTGGACTTGTTCGTCATTGTCTTCATTGATGATATCCTTGTTTATTCCCAAAATAAGAAAGAGCATGCGACTCATCTGAGGGTTGTTCTGCAAACTCTCAGAGATCGCCAGCTATTTGCTAAGTTCAGCAAATGCAAATTCTGGTTATAATCTGTTTCTTTCCTTTGTCATGTGGTATCCAGCGAAGGGATTTGAGTGGATTCTCAGAAAAATGAGGTAGTAAAGCATGGGCCCAGACCCACCTCTCCGACTAATATCAGAAGTTTCTTGGGTTTGGCCAGTACTATAGGAGGTTCGTTGAAGTTTTTTCATCCATAGCTGCCCCATTGACCAAGTTGACTTAGAAGAAGGTCAAGTTTCAATGGTCATATGAGTGTGAGAAAAGTTTCTTAGAATTAAAGACCAGGTTGACTACAACTCCGATCTTTGCTCTACAAGAGGGTTCAGATGGTTATGTGGTTTATTTTGATGCGTCCAGGGTCAGCCTGGGTTGTTTTTGATGCAGCAGGGTAAGGTCATAACTTATGCTTCCAGAAAACTTAAGGTCCATGAGAAGAACTACCCGACTCATGACCTCAAGCTTGCAACAGTTGTGTTTTCCCTAAAGATTTGGAGGCACTACTTGTATGGTATTCATATTGATGTGTTCACAAATAATAAGAGCCTCTAGTATGTGTTCACCCAGAAAGAGTTGAATCTTCTTCATAGGAGATAGCTTGAGTTCCTCAAAGATTATGATATGAGTATGCTCTACCATCCGGGTAAGGCTAATGTAGTGGCTGATGCTCTCAGCATAGTGTCTATGGGTAGCATGTCACCTGTTCAGGAAGGGAAGAAGGAATTAGCCAGAGATGTTCACCGGCTTGCTCACTTAGGAGTTTGCCTTATAGATATATAAGATGGTGGTTTGATAGTCCAGAATGGGTTAGGTTCTTCATTGGTAGTGGAGGTTAAAGAGAAGCAGGATAGTGATCCTATATTACTCCAGTTGAAAGGTGCAGTTCATCAGCAGAGAGTAGATGTTTTCTCCCAATGGGGAGATAGTGTGTTTTGCTACCAGGGTTGCTTATGTGTTCCTAAGGTGGGTGAGATAAGGCAACATATCCTTACAGAAGCCCATAATTTCCAGATATTCCATTCATCTGGGTACCACTAAGTTGTACCATGATCTACGGGAAGTCTACTAGTGGAACGATAGGAAGAGTGACATTGCAGATTTTGTGGCTAAGCGAGAAAGTCAGGTTTCATCGGGGTTTCCTATTCTATCATCTCAGATAGAGGTCCTAAGTTCATATCTCATTTCTGGAGATCATTTCAGAAAGGTCTTGGTACTCAGGTGAAACTCAGTATAATATTTCATCCGCAGACAGATGGTTAGGCAGAGCATACCATTCAGACCTTAGAAGACATGTTGAGGGCTTGTGTGATCGATTGCAAGGGTAGTTGGGATGATCACCTATCTCTCATAGAGTTCGCCTATAATAACTGTTTTTACTCCAGTATTCAGATGGCCCCATATGAGGCACTTTATGGGCATAGATGCAGATCACCGGTTGGTTGGTTTGAAGTAGGTGAAGTAGCCTTGGTTGGACCAGATTTTGTTCATTAGGCTATGGAGAAAGTTCAGCTCAGCAGAGAGAGATTGAAAACAACACAGAGTCATCAGAAGTCCTATGCAGATGTGAGGAGAAGGGACTTAGAATTCAAAATTAATGTTTGGGTTTTCTTGAAAGTGTCACCCATGAAGGGAGTGATGAGATTTGGAAAGAAAGGGAAGCTCAGTACCAAATATATAGGCCCTTACATAATCTTGAAAAGTATTGGTAATGTGGCTTACGAGTTAGAGTTTCTAGCAGAACTATCAGCGGTTCATCCGGTCTTTCACATATCCTTGTTAAAGAAGTGTGTGGCTGATTTCACATCGATAGTACCTTTAGAGAGTGTGTCTGTGAAGGATAGACTCACCTATGAGGAGGTTCCAGTTGAGATTCTTGACCGTCAGGTTCGTAGGTTGAGAAATACGGAAGTCGCTTCAGTAATAGTTCTGTAGAGGAATCAGTCCGTAGATGGAGCTACTTGAGAAGAAGAAGCAACCATGATAGCCAAGTATCCTCACCTCTTTCCTTCTGACCCAGTTTCAGTTTGAGGTAATGGTTCCTCTCCAATATTTCAGTTTCCTCTCATGCATGTAAGTCTCAGAAACATGTTTTCCCAGTTATTCCAGTATTTTCAGCATGCTTTCATGTATTTAGACCAAGACTTAGTCAGATATCAGCTTCTAGAATTCAGTTGGTCGGGATTGTAGCTCTTTCCCTCCAAACTAATCTTAGTTAGTCATCATTCGAGGATAAATGATCCCAAGGGGTAGATATTTTAACACCCCAGAATTTAGACCAGCTTTAATAACCCAGAACTCAACAAAACTTAAGAAAATCCCATCCCCAATAAAGCCCCACGGGCTGACCCATGGGCATCATGGACATGATGGCCCATCATGGGTCCCCATGGGAAAAGGTAAGAGACTCAGTTCAAGCCGGCTCCAGCAAAAAGGGGGACCCGATGGGCCATCGGGTAGCCCGTGAGAAGGAGCCAGCGCCCAAGTCCCAGCCTCCCTTGCCCTAATGGGCAAATCGCCACAGGCTTCGCTGACGTGATGGGCTATGGGTCTGCCCGTAGGAATGGTCCAGAGGGCTATCCAGGTCTTCCCCATCCCGATTCCCTCACTGACGGGCAAGCCGTCCAGCGATGAGTTTTTCTGAAATTTTCAGTTTAAGTTGGGGGCATTTTGGTCTTTTTCCAATTCTTTTAACTCTGATACTAAGTTGTTTTGGTAGTAATTAAAGGGTTTTTACCTCTATTTTCCCTCATTACTCCTAAATCATTCGACACTTACCTACATCAGACAAAAATAAAGTGCTTTCTCTCAAGAACAAAGCAGAGGGTTTCCTCCAAGTTTCTCCCCAAAATCCAAAGGTTCAACCGTAGAATCTTCCTCCAGGTATGTGTGATTTCACTAGTGAGTTCCTTTCACTCACCAGGTCCCTAGAACTTAGTCAATTGTTGCAGTTTCTCCATGATTATTTAGACCTAGGGTATAAATCCTAGAGATTTCCTTACTATTCAAATGTTATAACTTATATGATGCTTAGTTCATGTTCTTAGAGAATTAGCATAGTTTCATGTATAGAACTCAAAAACCCTAACTTGTGTTAATTTTAGTATTTCATAAATTATGCTTGCTAGGCAGATTATTCAGACAATCATACTTCAGAATTCGAATGCCATATCGTTCAGTATATGTATGTTGCATTCTTAGATTGTATCAGTGTTTTGAGTTATCAGTATTACAGTTTCACCTTTATATTTATATTCCGTTGGGATTAAACTTAGCACCAAGCAGATGATAGGATGAAGGCTCACCCGCCAGTTTAGGCTGAGACTTTTAGCAGCAATCCCTGAATCCCAGAACTACGACGCTATCATAGGTTCTAAAGGGGTAACCCGTCAGATTAGGCTTGACACCCTTGTCCCTTGTGGACATCAGTTTAGTGGATCAATGACAGACTTGTTCGTACCCTTGGCAAGGTATGAACACCCTTCTATCCAGGGTTACAGGTTGACCCCATAGTTAGCTGAACTAGGGATATGTCAATTAATAGTATCTCCCACAGTCAGACTCATGTTACATTGACCTTATATTCAGTTACTCAGTTCAGCATGTGATATACTCATGATATTTATTTGGTAATTACATCTCAGCTTACTTCTCAGTTTATGCTTCAGTATATACATATTTCCATGTTCAGTTGTCATGTTATTCAACTTAGTTCATATCCCACATGCTCAATACATTCAAAGAATTGACGCATACTTATGTGCTACATTATTTTATGATATAGATTCAGGCGCTCAGTATCCAGATCGCGGTTAGATCGATTTCCAGTCTGTACTCAGCAGCTGCAATGGTGAGTCCTCTTAGTTCGAGGATGATAGATATGCTTTACCTTTCAGTTTTCAGATTATTAGAGTTAGCTGGGGGCATGTCCCAGCAACTAGCATCAGTTAGAGGCTTTTAGACATAGACTAGATTCAGCTTGAGTTGATAGTGTTGTTCCTCAGTTATGACTACATTCTTATATATTTTATATTCAAACATGTTTGTTTTGGGCTTTTCCCCACTTCAGTTCTTAAACTGTTTTCAGCTTTCACACAGTATAAGCTTTTAAACAAAATTGTTTAGATATGCCAGAGCATGGGTTAGCTTTGGGTCACATGTGACTCTAAGCACCATGTTGCGTCTAGGGGGTAGCCTCATGGCGTGACAACAAGCCCCCATCTAACTTCAAAGTCTGAAAACTATAGATAAAACAGAAATGAAGAAAGCATAAATCTCATCCTCAAAATATGAGGACTCGCCAACTGAGCTACTGAAAGAATTGGAGAATTGCACTAAGCACGGTCTGGATGCTGAGTGCCTGAACCTACATCATTATAGGATGTAGCACAAAAGTATGCGTCAGTACTTGGAATGTAGTGAGCATGTGGGATGTATACTAATACAAATACATATATATTGAATATGATGAGATAATCTAAGCATGAAAGATAAGCAGAAACATGAAACTGAAAGATAACTGATGCAATGACCAAGTATTAAACATGCAATTTTATAATGTTGAACTGAACTGAATAACTGAACAACTGAACAAAAGGTCAATGCAACACCGAATCTAAACTGTGGGAGCTACTGTTAACCTACATGCCCCAAGCTGAGCTAACTATGGGGCCAACCAGTAACCCTCGCTGGAAGGGTGTTCATACTTTGCCAAGGGTAGAAACATATACTAGCGTGGGTCCACTAATCTGATGTCAAACAAGGGACTAGGGTGTCAAGCCTGATTTGATGGGTGTCCCTTTTAGAACCTACGGTGGCACCGTAGTTCTGGAACATAGGAAATTCTACTAAAGGTCTCAGCCTAAACTGACGGGTGAGCCCTCATCCCTTTGTCTGCTCGGTGCTAAGTCTACTCCCAACTGAATATGTAAGTAAACAATACAAACTGACTTGGTGGATAGCTCAATTACTGATTTTATGAGAATGCACAATATGCTGAAACCAACGACATTCTAATCATGAAGTTTTGATAGACTGAATATCTAATAAAAATTCATGAGCCTGAGACTGATCGAATGTTCATAATCCACCATCCTAATGAATTTAACTACTCATGACAATGCTAGAATCTGACTGAAATATGGAAATTCATAGTTATAAATTAAACAATCAAGGATGATACCACATAGTGAGGGTTTTAGGGTTCTAAGAATATAATAGTGCTAGACTTCAAGAAAGCATACAATAACGATTCATATATCATAGGAAAACTGAAATACAAAGGAATTCACCAAAAATCTCAGGAACCCTAGGTTTTGAAAACTAAGCTGAAACTGAAGAACTTGAGTTAATCTAGGGACTCAATGGTTGAAAGGAACCCACTGATGAATTCCCATATACGTTGAGAGTAGAATCTACGAAAAAAATTGTTGGGTTTGATCCTGAACTTTGAAGAACCCTCTGTTTGTTCTTGAGAAGAAATAACGCTCTTTTTTCTCCTATTTTTGGTAAGTATCGAATGTAATCGGAGGGGATGAGTGGTTTGGGTAGTTTTAGGCTTAAAATATGTCTTAGGCTAGTCTAAATGTTGTAGATTAGCCTTAAAAAGGAATAGGAAAAGTCTGGAATACCCCTGGAAATTTAATTAGAAAACTGCTAAAAACTCGGCTCAGCTTTCCACGGGCCACAACCACTGACTGTAGACTGAACCACGACTCGTGGTTCATAGTCGTTGTTCCTGGCCTGTTGGTCAAGCTACGGGTGTGATAACCACTAATGAGCTTCACAGCCCGTGGAACCATCTACGGCATGTAGAACTAGTCCGTGGTTCTTGGGGGAACTGATGACCCTAATGTCGGATTTTCATGAGGGGAAATCATAGACTGTGGTCTGATCCACGACCCGTGAAAGCTTGTCCATGGTTTCTGTTCAGACTTGGACTGTTTCACTTTCTAATTTTTTTCTGGGTTGGTTCTAGGCTTACAATTTCCTCGGGTTTTACAGTTAATTTTCAAAACGTCAATTTCTCACCCAAACCACTCATTTCACAACACACTTTATTTTATAGACATCAAGAATTATTCCCAACATAGCAACTATCATATCTGGAGTTCTATGAACTCAATTCCTATCTCGAAACTTCCTACGAGACCATATGGAAGTAGAATATCCATAAAGAGACTCCACACTACCCCATAATGAAACATGAGACCCCAACCATCTATATGACACATAAAACTATATTTTTGTCTAAGTCACCCTATCCTGAGATTTTCAACTCTCACCTTAGGGACTTTCCTTTCCGGTACTTATGCCCTTACTTTACAATTATGAAGGAATATGTCATTATAGTTAACAACATGGTTATCGCAAACATGATAAGAAATCCAATTTTATTATCTCCAATTTCCACACAGGAATATCTATAAACGAATCCTCTCCTCCTCAGAACCCAGAAGCTGAGTAGCATAACATGACAAGGCATGAAACTTGGCATCATATGCTGGCACCCACATGTTATCCTTTCCAAGAGCCAGAAACTCATCCTTTTTATGATCCCTCAAAATGCAGGGCACATACTTCTCCCAGAATAGAGCATGGAATTGCACCCAAGTCAGCGGAGGCAAAGCTGATGGCCGACATTCTACATGAGCTCTACACCAATGCTTGGCATCATCCTGAAGATGGAAAGTGACAAACTCTACCACATGCTACTGCACGATGCCAAACTTATGCAGCCTCTCATAACAGTCTAGAATAAACTTGAATGCATCTTCCTTCTCAGTACCCTAAAATGTTGGGGGTTTCAATTTTAAGAATTTGGTCAACATCTCATGCTCATTCCCAGTCATAACAGGGCCTAGCATCGAACGGAAGAAATCATTAGTACCCAACGCTGCATCCATCCTAGGAGCTGTTATGACAGTCGATTGAGTGCTCAAAACCTGATCCACTATACCAGTGGGAGTGGCTCTAGCACCTACCAATCCACTCAAAAAATTCCACACTTGATGAAATGCCTCAAGTGATATAGGGGAAAGTCCTGCACCTCCAGCCAGTGTCGCCTCCTCCTCTAGAAAAACCTCAACTTCCTCCTCAACAAGATCCTGGCGTGGGGGAGGGGTTGCCGCCCTTGGCCTTTCAGTTGCCTGAGCTATACCCTTGGTGGGTGTTACCTTACCTCTACCCCTACCCCTACCCCTTCTGCGTCCTCTGACCATTGGTCCCTCTACCAAAACCACCACGCTCACTTCATGACATCTTGTATTAACCATCTGCGGACAAAAGAGTGAAAGAAGTTAGATACCAATTTATATCACTAGATACCAATTGGAATCCAGTTATAGCACGAAGGATGAAAGAAGAGATAGTTTCCTAAAGTCCTATAGCCTCTCGAAGTAAAGTAAAGATGTCTCTACACCATTCGACAAGACTCTACTAGAACTATTTTGGTACAACGAGATCAACAAACCTAGGGCTCTAATACCATCTTTATCATGACCCAAACAGCCACGAGTGGCACCCACCAGAAACCCTTGGATGAGAGAACCTGATAACGCTCAAATGTACTCTCAAAGATAGAGGTATTGGTGATCATTAAGCAAAACACATTTATATTCCGATGGGAGTCGGGGTCAATCCCACAAAGAACAATGTAATTGTGATTGAGCTAATAAAGAATCCAAATAACTTATTGATGTTCAATGAACAAAAGGAAAAGATAATGATAGGGGGGTTTTAAACAAGAATAAAGGATAAAATAGAATCAAATAAAAAGATTGGTTTGATCAATGGCATTCACCTTGCTTTCGCCAAGCAAGGACAACAAGGGAGAATTGAGAATGGAAATTCAATTCACAAGACTTGCACCCAATTAACACATAGGTAGCCTTGGTTAAGAGTATGCTCAACCATCTTTCAACCAATCAAGCATATATGTCATGTGTTCTCTCAAACCTCCACGAGTAAACAGTAAACCAACCAATTTAGCTTGGGTGAATTGGGTTATTTCTAGCCCCAACCCTTAGATGAGGATTTTCGGTGAATTGAGCTATTTCTAGCCTTAACCTAAGTGGAATCCCAAATCCCCACTATTGAACCTTCCCGAATTGAGGAGCTCCTCTTTCAAGCAAGAACACAACTAGAATTCTAAGCCAATTTTTGCAACCACCAACTATAAAATTAAAGTATGGAAGATTCAATAGATCCACATAATCAACCAAGAGAAAGTACAAAATAAGAATTCAATACCCAAATAAGTATTATCTCTAATACAAAATCCAAATCTCAATTCAACAATTACACCTACAAATTATCAATTAAGAACAAGAGTTGAAGAATGGAAATTAAGAATTTTACAATAATGATCATCCACATCTTCACTCCTAAGGTGTAGGAAGATGAACTTGCTCTCCAAGCTTGCTAAAATTTGTGAAAATAGCCAAAGATCCCTTCCCAAATGGCTGAGGAGAGTTTTATATGTATTGGGGTTTCCACAAGTGTGAAATGCCATTTCTGCCCAGTTTCAAGCTCAGGCACAGTAAAGTGCCATCACTCTAAACAGGTGTTATCTCACTCAAGGGGTTTACATTGGTCCGCGCCATCGCGGTGTCTTTTCACGATCTCGTGTGTGTCTTGACTAGCGTTGACCACTTCTCCATGTAGTGCTATCATGCTATAGCAGCGTGATCACGCACAAGCAATGACCTCTTCCTTCGGTGCTATTGGCGCCAGTCCAGTGCGATCGCGCTAAGTTAGCCAGATTTCTAGAAATTCTCCATTATGACTTATTTTCATACGATTCTGCACCAATCACTTCTAAATCACATACACCTGTATAGTAGAAGCAAATCAAGTCAAATACACTGTTTCTCTCAATTAGGATGGAAAAAGTGTAAGCTTAAGGGTAAATAAGTTGGTAAAATTACCAACTCATCAAACCCCCAAAGTTGAACTATTGCTTTTCCTCAAGCAACTCAAAGCTCAATTTCAAAGGACCCAAGCACACGTGCAATGACAACACTTACAAATCAAGGAGAATCTATTTCAAGCACCAAGCATGACTTTGGTTGGTACTGATGATTAGTCAATCACATGATAACTTAATCTAAGTAATCCCCTCTATTCAAAACACAAGTTAAGGATGCAATGGGACTAGAAGGAAAACCAAGTGACAACAACCAATTTTTCAAGAAGTGACTCAAACCACTAGCTTACCAAAACATGCTCATTTGACTTATGTTCAGAATTTATCAATTTCACCAATTATCCTAATTCACATGCCCTCAGAAGAATAAAAGTCCCGGAAACACATTATGTACAAAGACAATCACATGGGACAAATGCATAAACATTCACACTCACAAGGAGATCCAAGTACCAAAAAGTATCAAACCATAAGCTTGCCCTTATTTTATCTTGCCACTAGCTCAAAAACAATCGGTCGGAGATCTCAAAGGACTTTTCTAAGCTTGTAATGTAGTATTGGGAAAGGGTAGGATATGTATTTGGATTCAAGTGACTACATCCTCCTCGAACTCTACACAACTTTTCAATTCGAAACCAAAGCCATTTCTTTTCATTTTCATTCAATACAAGGCACCATTTCATTTATTTCATTTAAGGCCCAATTTTTTTATCATTTTATTCACCTCGGAGGATTTCTCTCTTTTTTTTCCTCTTTGCTTTCTTTTTCAAAATTTTCATTCTTTTTAATAATTCTTTACGATTTGACCAACAGACCAAGATAATCAAGATGAGCTCACTTAACATTCCTCCAAGGTACTTTTTATCAACCCCCAAACTTAGGCTTTTAGCCTTAATTTCACACTTGTAGAGTTCAATAAGGGGCGAGTTCAAGAGAGGGATTCATTTTCAAAATGGTTCAAGGCTTGTAACGAGGTTACCAAAGAAGAAGTATTAGGCTCAAGATGGGAGACTAATGATACAATTTAAGTATAATGGGAGGATTTTAAGGCTATGTAGGTTTCAACAATCACAAAGAAGGCCTAAGATCATTTCTCCAACTAACATAATTGAGACTAGCATTAAACGACTAACCGGGCAATTTCTAGCTAACACAAGCAAGTACATGAATTATTTAACTAAACCTCACCACACGTGGCATGAAAATTATTCAAGATGGGTCAATTTCACTTCCTAACAAGAACAAAAGAAGCACATTCTACATTATCACCGCTAATGAGTGAAGAGTCACAAAATGATAAAAAGAGTTGTCACACATATCATTCTTCACCATGCAACTTTTCACAAAAAAAATTCAGAGGGGGGTTGCCTATTTCCATTTGCATGCAAGACTAACTCCTTTAGTACCAAACAAGTCCTGATTCAAAATTATCTCAAAAGATGATGACTCGCCCTTAAGAATGATGTCACCCAATCTATCATAGGGCAAAATCATCAATCTAAATCGATATGGGCACCCAAAATTCACCAACGTACACACCCCAACACACTGGCAATTTTTATCTAGCCTAACGGGTACTCAGACTTCTCCGGGATCCACACACCAAACAAAGCGATAGTTTTCCTTAAGAATACCGTCACTTGATCTATCATTGGGAACCGTCACTCAAACCAACTACAAACGAAATTAAAGAAGCTAAGAAAAAGGAAAATAAAGAAGTAACAAAAATAATGACTAATCCAACAACATTTCAAGCAAATACACCCGGCGAGGGCGCAATATCCAAAACAAGCCTGACAAGGGCATGAAACCAAATCTAAACAACATAAGCCTGACAAGGGCACAAAAAAGTATCAAAATCTGACATAAGCATAACCCAAATGCCGCCACCCCTAACTAAAATCTACTGTAGTGCCCTCAGTTTATAAATCCAAAATGAAATACGGAGAAAGTAGTGTGAGGGGCACCCTGAGATGTAGCTAGAGAGGGCTCTCTACAGCACCACCATCACCGTGAGTCATGGATTAATCAATACCATGATCCTCGGTTTTTGAACCTCCACAAAAGCTCTTTATACTCTTCTAAATTCTCTTCAACAATTTATCTCTTTCTTTGTCCCTTTTCTTCTGATCATCAAGGTTGTCACTTATTGCTTTCACTTTCTTATCTTATTCCTAAAACTTCTTTTACAACCTTTGCTGACTCTCCTCAATCTTCTTTTGATGTTCAACTACATCATTTGATGTTTTGATCTGGGCCTCGGGTACACCCTATGGAATACTAGTGGCCAACCCACTAATGGATGCCTGAACTTCTGATATCTAAGTGGGAGGTGCTAAAATGGTCTAGGCAATGGTGGAGGTGCCTGGGTGGAAGTAGTGGCACAAGGGACTGATTGGCTATTTCATGTAGCTCTCGACGTTGAACTAGCATCCACTTTCCTCTTCTTAACCACAGATCCTGAGCCTATCTTTTTCAAAGGATATATGGGAATCTTTGGGTCAAGCCAAACATATCCCAAAGCATTTAAATCAATCTCCGCTTCCTTGTTGAGATAAGTAATCAAAGAGGGGAAGAACAAACTCTCATTGTTGCTCCTAACACAAATCTTTATCTCCCAAAGGATCAGTGGCCCCACATTATAAGGAACCACATCAATCATTGCCGCCACGATCACCGCTCTATAAAGAGGAACCTCACTCTCATTCTGTACTGGCTGTACTCTACTGCATATGATGTACATCCCCATATTTGCCTCAACAGTAAAGTCATGGGAATAAATCTTGGTCTCAAACATAGACCATGTGGGCTCCACTCCAAGACACACCTTCAAAGCAATCCAGGGCCTGCCTATAGCTCTCTTTTCCCTAAGAAGAGTGGTGTCATTATTGTCCAGCCCATAGTACCTAATGATCTCTTCAACACCAACTCTAAATGTTTTCCCCCAGACAGTTACCACTGGATCCTTGAAGTTTATGGCTGATACATTAGGATAAAATTCCCGAAAAACTATTTCATTGGCCCTACATGGTGGAGCTATGAAACAATTCTACTTTGCTCGATGCAATTGGCCAAAAAATTCAGGCAGGGCCTCCTCCACCCCTTGTATTGCAATGCCCCTTTCAGGGACCACTTTTCTGGAAAAATCAGCCCTATACCATTCCTCACAAGCTGATGACATAAACTTTGTGCAATCATACTCCTCCTCCATAATTTCATCAACTTGGCTCCCCGAATTTGATGCACTAGTACTCATTTTTCAATCCAAAGTACCTACAAAAATCATTTTTAAGGTGAGAATGTGGTCACAACACATGTAGTACAATGAAAAACAAGTGTTTTAAGCAAGAAAAGTGGGTTGGAAGGCATTGGAGCAGCTCATGATAAAGCTACATTTTTTGTGCCTATTGCAGTTACTCAGCGTTATCGCGTCACATCAGCGCGATCATGCCAAATCTATTTTTTTTTTCTTTCTTCAGTGCTATCGCGTCATATTAGCGTGATCGCACTGGTGACTTAACTCACAGGAAACACGATTTCGCTTGAACTGCGGGATTGCGCTGAGCAACTGGGCACACATTTTCTTTGACCAAACAACCCTCCATTCAAATTTTTACAACTAGATCATGGATTTTATCCATTTTGGAGGGTATGTCTCAACACCAAATGCAACAACAACACATTTTCATACTCAATTTCATTAAACCCATCAAAAAACATTATTTAGGTCTTTAAAATTCATTAATAATAGAGGAGCCTTGAGTACTCAAGACTTCCCAAGGTTTTTACTCAACTCCACTCATTCAACCCATAAAATCAGACCAAGAATCATGAAAGGGAAGGATAAACATAGACATACCTTGATGGATGAATTCTGTAGGCAAAAAGGGAGATAAGAGAGGGAGCAACTTGTGCTTGCAATCCCGAATAAACCCAATTACCTTTGCTTGCGATTTAAGCGTGTAGAATTCTAGGGAAGTACTGGGGACGAAGGGTTTTGAAAAAAAGAAGAATACCTCTTGAAATGGAGGAGATATGGGGAACTAAAATGCTCTCATTGTTTTGAATTAATTGGCTGACATTTCCTTCAGTGCAATCGCGATTCTACAACGCGGATGTTCTACTTTGTGAAAATTTTCTCAGTGCAGTCGGTGCTTCCTCAGCACGATCGCACTTCATTGTGTTCATGAAATTTTTTAGCAGCTCACTATTTTAATGTGCGATGAAACACTTCCAGGTGCAAAATGCACCCACTTCGCATATTCCAGCCATTATTTAGCAGCTTACTATTTTGGGGTGCGACGGCTGGTGCGATGGGCACATTTCCAGGTGCAAAATGCACCCATTACACATGCTTTGACCTTCTTGGCAGCCTCACTATTTTGGGGTGTGATTGTATGTGCGACGCGTACACTTAGATATGCGTTCGTACCTCCTTTAGCATATCATTTTAGCACCCTTTTTGGTCCTTAGTTGGATTTTTATAAGGCCGCCACTTCTCAACCTGCCCAAACAGCTCAAAAAGACTTGAAACTTTATGGATTAGTCAAAAATTTACAACTAAGCTATTCTAATAAAGAAGGAAAAAATTGTAACCCTTCAAAATTTTGAAATGATGGGTTGCCTCCTATCAAGTTCACAATTTAACATTGCAGTGGGATGCAAGTTACCTCACCATCAAGATTTCCACTTGAAATATTTAAACATTCGACCAAAATTTGAATTGAACTTCCGGTGATAATCACCGGGTGAAGGTGTGAATATGAGAAGGCAATTTAATTGGTGTCACATTTTGCACTTTTCGCCTTCAAGTGAGGAAGGTTTCTTTGCCCTCTATACATGACAAAATTAAATCTGGATAAACCTCAATCCATCCCTCTTCCAAGGTCTTCCAAAAGCTTGATTACTTTGACTCTCATCCATTCAACCAAACTCAAGGTTGAAAAGTGGTTGGAGTAAGATTTGGGCGTCTCCACCTTCAAACTTGCCTCTTTCATAACATCCTCACTTTTGAATGAACTAGAGTCTTTCAAGATGAATCGTTGGACTTTGCCTTGCAACTCTAGTATCATTCGCTTGATCTCGACATCATGATTCATGTATGGGATGGTTGGTTTCCATAACGCCTTCAATTTATGAGCATCCCTTGTGTCCTCCTATTTGATAGGGAACAACTATAACTACTACCCATGATCATGCAAATTTCAAGACGAGCACTCACATTGGTGTCCAAATTCCGGATAGCAATTTCAAGCAACCCTTCTTTTTGACTTTTCTTAGCATGCCTTTTCAATAGTATCTCAAACATTGGTAGCATTCTTTCACGTTATTCCCCATAGGCCTCTAGTTGGTGATCTTTATTTAACAACCATTCTTGGCTCACAACCTCACCTAATACAAATTTCTCTTCTTGTTGGGGTTCAAGCACTATCGGTACGAACTCACTCTCAGGCGATTCCATATTTTGCAAATCTTCATCGTCATCCCCAAAGTGAATTCGATTGAGATCAATATTCAAGACATGCTTATTAAGTATGCTTGTAGGGTTTTCTTCATCAATTTGACCAAGAGGAGTAGACAATTTCGCCATGGATTGCATGGCATGATTTCTCTCCTATTCTTCTTTAGCCGTTGCATCCACAAAGCTTTTCTTTATGGATTGCAGACCCTTCTCTAAGATATCTTGCATGGGAAAGAGAGTTTGGAGCATGGAACACATGTCTTCTTTGCTTGCTAAGTTATGATTCCTATTAAGATCACAAGCACTACTCGCAATATTATTAGCATAAGAGGGGGGAGGAGGACGGTCATTATTAGGGCATTCTCTACAATGTCCATCATGACCACCACACAAATAGCAATTGTGACCATCATAGGAGTGAGAAGGTGAACACCTCCCTCTTCTAGGGCCAATTCTATATCTTTGCCTAAGGTGGGGTCCTCCACAATAATAACAATTGTCGAGAATATAAACTGGGGTGTAACCACCAACATTTCTAACATTCCGAGATGCCATGGAATAAATCAACAAAATAAAACTCAAAATAAAAATAAATATTCACAAATTTGAACTAAAGTAAGTAAACTACAATTCTAAACTAACTCAATAGGCCAAATTATTCCCCGTCAATGGTACCCTTTTTGGTAACGCTCAAATGTACTCTCCAAGATGAAGGTATCAGTGATTGTTAAGCAAAACACATTTATATTCTCGACAGGAGTCGGGGTTGATCCCACAGAAAACAATGTAATCGAGATTGAGCTAATAAAGAATCCAAGCAACTTATTGAAGTTCAATGAACAAAAGAAAAAGATAACGATAGGGGGTTTTAAACTAGAATAAAGGAGAAAAGAGAATCAAATAAAAATATAGGTTTGATTAATGACTTTCACCTTGCTTTTGCCAAGCAAGGACAACAAGGGAGAATTGGGAATGAAAATTCAATTCACAAGATTTGCACCCAATTAACACATAGGTAGCCTTCGTTAAGAGTATGCTCAACTGTCTTTCAACCAATCAAGCATATATCTCGTGTGTTCTCTCAAACCTCCATGAGTAAACAATAAACCAAACAATTTAGCTTGGGTGAATTGGGCTATTTCTAGCCCCAACTCTTAGATGGGGGTTTCCGACAAATTGAGCTATTTCTAACCTCAATCTAAGTGGAATCCTAAATCCCCACTATTGAACCTTCCCAAATTGAGAAACTTCTCTTTCAAGCAGGAACATAATTAGAATGCTAAGTCAATGTTTGCAACCATCAACTATAAAATTAAAGCATGGAAGATTCAAGAGATCCACATAATCAACTAAGAGAAAGTACACGATAAGAATTCAATAACCAAATATGTATTATCTCTAATACAAAACTCAAATCTTAATTCAACAATTACACCTACAAATTATCAATTAAGAACAAGAGTTGAAGAATGGAAATAAAGAATTTTTTATAATAAATATCATCCAAATCTTCACTCCTAAGGTGTAGGAAGATGAACTTGCTCTCCAAGCTTTCCATGAGTTGTGAAAATAGCCAAAGAACCCTTCCCAAATGGTTGAGGATTGTTTTAAATGGATTGGTTTTTCCACAAGTGTGAAAGCCATTTCTACCCAGTTTCACGCTCAGGCGCTGTGAAGCACCGTCGCGATAAACAGGTGCTATGGTGCTCAAGGGGTTCACATTGGTCAGTGTCATCGCTCTGTCTTCACGCGATCTCGCGTGTCTTGACTGGCATTGACCACTTCTCTATGAAGTGCTATCGCGCTATCCCAGTGTGAGCATGCACAAGCCATGACCTCTTCCTTCGGTGCTATTGTTGCCAGTCCAGTGTACGATCGCGCCTAGTTTCCCAGATTTCCAGAAATTCTCCATTAAGATTTGGTTTTATCCGATTCCACACCGATCACCTCTAAATTACATACACATGTATACTATAAGACAATCAAGTCAAATGCACTATTTTCTCTCAATTTGGATGACAAAAGTGTAATCTTAAAGGATAAATAAGTTGGTAAATTACTGTAACACTCCAGAATTCGATCCAGTTAAAAAGCTTAGGTTCGAGGACTTTAGGCAGCTATAAGCCACCATGGGCTTCATTGTCATGACGGGCTGTGGGGCGCATCGTGGAAACTAGCCAGTGGCCACCGAGCAATCCTCTTTGTCCAACAGGCGGTCACGATGAGCGTCATCGGAGTGACGGCCAGTGGGAACCCACTATCAAAACCCTCCAGTAGTCTTGTCCCTACTCCCCGGTGCCTCGATGGGCTATGCCACGGGCATCGTGGCTGCAACGGCCCATGGGGCCATGTTAACAGAACCCTCATGGAAACCCCTAATCGTAGCATGCTATCCGACGTCTTAGCCGACGGGCCATCATGGGCTCGACGCTCGTCAGGTAACCCGTAAGATGGCCAGTTTCCTGAAATTTCTTATTTAACTCCTAAATGATATCATTTTGACTATTTCTAGTAGGGTTTTCACCCTTATTAGCCTAAGTCCTATTTCATTACCTCATTCATCTTCCAAAAAGGGAAAGAACTCTCTCAAGCTCAAGGTTTCAAGCTTCAAGTTCAAGTCTCCTAAGTCTTGTCAATTCAAGTGGGTTAGCTCTAACCAAGGTATGTGGGTATTCAACAATGGGTTCTTTCCACCCTTCTGCCCAAAATCCCCAATTCTTATGTTGAACTATGAACTTATGAAATTAGGTTTTTGATCTAAATTAGGGAAAATTTATATCAGTTTTTATGTTTAAATTCATGTTTTCTTATTGGTTATTCATGATTTGATTATGATTCCTTCATTGGTTTTAAAAGCACAAGTATGAAAGTTGATTTCTAGCATGAACCCATGAAATTACATGTTTTCAAGAGAAAGTGTGCATGATTAGATATCATGGCCTTTATGTATTTATGAAATTGCATGCAGAATTCTTCAAGTATAAATTTAGAAAGAAAAGCATGTTTTGAAATATGGCTATGTTATGCTTTATGAACTATGATATGAAAGTTGCATGATACCCGATGTGTTTTCATGCTTTATGAATAAGATTTGGCATGAGAATGTGCCATTATGAAATGACGAGCTATATGTTCATGTTTTGGAAGTAGTATTTAGCACCAAGCGATGAGGGTTCGGTTACCCAAATCTAGAAATTACGTTGCCAGTATAAGTTATGATATGATATATGCCTTAAAGGATTATGAGAGTGGATCCACATCTTTATGAATGGTGTCCTGTACTTTAGCGGGCATTAGGACAGCTTTTCCAACTAGGGTTATATAGTTGGGTATGGTGGCTCGTTCTTTTGCACGGTTCAAGTCAACTTTGCTAACTAGGGTTATATAGTTAGATTCCATGAAGCTCACATGGTCTCATGTTGGTTATAAGAAGCTCCCCTATGTATGATTTTCCTATGAATGTTTTCAAGTTTTCTAAGTTTTACGAAGTCTCTTATGAAATCTTATTTTGAAATTTGGCTTATAACTTATGATTAGCCCTTCTATGGAAATATGCACTTATGATATCATATGACGTATGAACTCTTTATAAGTATGTTTTAAATCATGTTCTACCTTACTTATGCATTGATCACATATTCGGTACATTCTATAGTACTGACGCATTTTGCGCTGCATCCCTTAATGATGCAGATTCAGGTGTTCCCTTCCAGGCTCGTGGCTAGATGAAGCCGGATTTCTAGGCACCTTCGGTGAGTCATCATAGTTCGAGGACTAGATTTTAATCTAGCTATTCTGTTTCCCTTTCCTTCAGATTATCGAGTAAGTTGGGGTATTGTCCCATCAACTCTCTATGCTAGTCTAAGAGGCTTTTCAGACATAGATTCTATTTGATGATTTTTGAGTTATATTCTCTATTAGACTCTCTATTTATGATTATGCCTTTTATTTTGGATTTTATTATGATGCTTCCTCTATGTTTTCCTTTATGTTTACTTGAGAATGCTATCACCAAGGGTTAGCTTGGGATACTTGTGGTCCCGAGTCCTGTGTTACGTCTAGGGGGTAACCTCGGGGCGTGACAAACTTGGCATCATAGCCTCAAGTTCAAGTGTCCTAGGATGTCTGAAAGCCACATCAAATAGTGTCTCTTTCATGGGTGTGAAGCGCGCCACACTTATGAGGGAGAGGCTATGAGGTGTCTTAGGAAAAACTTCACTTATTTCATGATCACGTCGTGCGATAGAACTTAACGTTAATGTCCCTCTAATCCTTATCTTGTACATTTTAGACTATGCCTCCTTGACGTGCTATGCCTCCCCGAGCTGCTCAGAATGTTATTCCTCTCATTCCAATTCCCGATGTCATGAATGAGGAGTTCAGGAACACCATCCATTTGCTAGCCCAGACTTTGGCCACTCAAGCAAATCAACAGGCTCCTGCCCCTTTTCATCCTCAAGGTGGGGTAGCGGCCCGAGTTTGCGACTTCTTCTGAATGAACCCACCTGAATTCTGGGGTTTGAATATGAGTGAGGACCCGCTCAACCTTATAGATGAATTGAAGTAAATCTTCAAAGTCATGCAAGTGGTTGGTGTTGATTGTGTTGAGTTTGCATCCTATCAACTCAAGGATGTAGCCCATATTTGGTTCACTCAATGGAAGGAGACTAGGGTGAGGGATGCGGTCCTCATGACTTGGGAGTGTTTTGAGAGGGACTTTCTTGATAGGTTCTTTCCCTGTGAGTTGAGGCAAGTGAAGGTGGAGGAATTTGAGAACTTGAGACAGGGTTCAATGTCAGTTCAAGAGTATAGTCTGAAGTTCACTCAGTTGTCTAGATATGATCCCTCCATGGTAACGAACCCGCATGATCAAATGAGCAAGTTTATATATAGGGTTTCTGATGTGGTGAAGAAAGAGTGTAGGTCTGCCTTGTTGTTGAGTGATATGAACATTTCCTGACTCATGACTCATGCCCATCAGATTGAGGGTGAAAAGCTTAGGGAAATGGAAAGGGAGAATAAGAGGGTTAGGTTAGAGGGATCAGGTTTTTGGTCATCACAGGTCCGGAGGTAGACATCGCTCCTCATTCCAGAAGAAATCATTAGGCCCCGTTCACTCCTCTGCTAGTGCTCCTACCCAGGCCCAGAGACATCATCATGATCAGGGTGGTAGAGGACGTGGTTCCTATTCTCAGTCTCAAGGTAGTGTTACTAAGAGATCATCCTACCCTGCTTGTGTTAAGTGTGGGAAGAGTCATTTGGGTGAGTATTTGGCCGGTTCAGATAGTTGCTACGGATGTGGTCAGGCTGGACATCATATCAGAGATTGCCCTTCGTTTAAGAAAGGGCAGGGAGGTAGTAGGACTCAGTCTGCTCCAGTAGCTCCAGGAGGATGACCAGCCTCGCAGGGAGAAACTTCTAGTTCTGGTGGTCAGCACCAGAACTGTCTTTATGCTATGTCCTCCCGTTAGGATCAGGAGAGTTCCCCCGATGTGGTTACTGGTATGTTGAAAGTCTTCTATCTTGATGCGTATGCTTTGTTGGACCTCGGTGCCTCCTTATCTTTTGTGACCACTTATGTTGCTTGCAAGTTTGAGGTTTGTTCGGATCAGCTTTTAGAACCCTTTTATGTATCTACTCATGTTGGTGAGTCAGTCCTAGCCGAAAGAATCTACCAAAATTTCCCTATCTCAGTCCTTCATAGAGTCACTTCAGAAGATTTAGTAGAGGTGCAGATGACCGATTTTGATGTTATCCTTGGTATGGATTGGTTATATGCATGTTATGCGTCCGTTGATTGTCGTACTCGGGTTGTCAGTTTCAAGTTTCCTAATGAGCCCGATTTAGAATGGAAAGGTAGTCCCCCTTTCTCGAAAGGCCATTTCATATCTTATCTTAAGGCTAGGAAGATTATTTCAAAAGGGTATGTTTATCACATAGTGCGGGTTATGGACACGGAGTCTGAAACCCCATCCCTTCAGTCTGTTCTTGTTGTGAATGAATTCCCAGAAGTATTTCCTGATGATTTTCCTGGAGTCCCTCCCGAGCGGGAGATAGACTTTGGGATAGATCTTCTTCCGGATACGAATCCTATCTCTATTCCTCCTTATAGAATGGCTCCAGCGAAACTCAAGGAGTTGAAAGATCAGTTGAAAGACTTGTTTGATAAGGGTTTCATCAGGCCTATTATTTCTCCTTGGGGTGCCCCCGTTTTGTTTGTTCGAAAGAAAAATGGTTACCTTAGAATGTGTATTGATTACCTACAGTTGAACATGGTCACAATCAAGAACAAATATCCCATTCCTAGGATTGATGACTTGTTTGATCAGCTTCAGGGTGCTAGTTTCTTCTCCAAGATCGACCTCAGATCCGGTTATCATCAGCTTCGTGTTAGAGAGTGTGATATTCTGAAGACAGCCTTCATGACTCGGTATGGTCATTATAAATTTGTTGTGATGTCTTTCGGTCTAACAAATGCTCCTGCAGCTTTTATAGATTTGATGAACCGTGTATTCAAGCAGTATTTGGATATGTTTGTGATTGTTTTCATTGATGATGTCCTTATCAAATCTCGAAGTGAGGAGGAGCATGCAGATCACTTGAGGGTTGTGTTGCAAACTCTTAAGGATAGATAGTTGTTTGCTAAGTTTAGCAAGTGTGAGTTTTGGATGCAGTAGGTTGCTTTTCTGGGTCATATTATGACTAAAGATGGTATTTGAGTGGATTCTCAAAAGATAGAAGCAGTATAGAACTGCCCTAAACCTACTTCCCTGTCTGATATTAGGAGGTTTTTGGGTTTGGCCGGTTACTACAGGAGGTTTGTGGAGAGATTTTCTTCCATTGCTTTGCCTTTGACTCGATTGACTCAGAAGAAGGCAAAATTTCAGTGGTCCAACTTGTATGAGAAGAACTTTCAGGAATTAAAGACTAGATTGACCACAACTCTAGTGTTAGCTCTACCCGAGGGCCTAGATGATTTTGTTGTGTATTGTGATGCTTCTAGGATTGGTTTGGGTTGTGTTTTGATGCAGCATGGCAAGGTGATTGCTTATGCTTCGAGACAACTTAAGACTCATGAGAAGAACTATCCTACTCATTATCTCGAGTTGGCAGCCATGGTCTTTTCTTTGAAGATTTGGAGACACTACTTGTATGGGGTGCATGTGGATGTATTCACCGATCATAAGAGTCTTCAGTATTTCTTCACTCAAAAGGAATTGAATTTGCGGCAAAGGATACGGCTTGAGATCCTTAAGGATTATGATAGGAGAGTGCTTTACCATCCGGGTAAGGCCAATGTCGTGGAAGATTCTTTGAGTAGACTGTCCATGGGAAGTGTGTCTTCCGTTAATGATAGGAAGAAGGAATTGGTTAAGGAAGATCATAGGCTAGCTCAATTGGGAGTTTTCCTTATAGACTCGACAGAAGGTGGGGTGATTGTACAAAATGGTGTTGAATCATCTTTGGTAGCTGAGGTGAAGGAAAAGCAAGATGAGGATCCCATTCTACTTCAGCTTAAGGGTGCAGTTCATCAGCAGTGGGTGGAGGTTTTCTCCCAAGGGAGAGATGGTGTGCTTTGTTACCAGGGTTTCTTGTGTGTGCCAGATGTAGATGGGTTGAGATAGCAGATTCTGACTGAGGCTCACAGTTCAAGATATTCCATTCATCTGGGTGCTACTAAGATGTACCGTGATCTACGAGAAGTTTTTTTGGTGGAATGGTATGAAGAAGGACATAGCCGGGTTTGTGGCTAAATGTCCCAACTCTCAACAAGTAAAGGTGGAGTATCAAAGGCTGGGTGGAATGATTCAATATATTGACCTTTCCAGTTTGAAATGGGAAGCAATCAATATGGACTTTATTACGGGTCTGCCTGTACTTAAAGGCAACATGACTCTATTTGGGTGATTGTCGACTGGATGACCAAGTCATCCCACTTCTTGGCTGTTAAGACTACTGATTCAACAGACGACTACGCCAGACTCTACATCTGAGAGATAGTTCGATTGCATGGTGTTCCCTTGTCTATCATTTTTTATAGAGGTCATTAGTTTACATCTCAGTTTTGGAGATCGTTTCAGAATGGTCTTGGTACTTAGGTGAAGCTTAGCACAACTTTTCATCCTCAGACAGATGGCCAGGTAGAGCGTACTATTCAGACCTTGGAGGATATGTTGAGAGCATGTGTGATTGATTTCAAAGGTAATTGGGATGATCACTTACCTCTTATCGAGTTTGCCTACAACAACAACTTTCACTCTAGTATCCAGATGGCTCCATAGAAGGCACTTTATGGCCGGAGATGTAGGTCTCCTATTGGTTTGTTTTAGGTAGGTGAGGCAGCCTTGATCGGTCCAGATTCAGTTCATGAGACCATGGAGATGGTTCAGCTTATTAGGGAGAGGTTGAAGACCACTTAGAGTCGACAGAAATCTTATGCGGATGTGAGGAGAAGGGAGTTTGAATTTGAGGTTGAGGATTGGATTTTCCTTAAGGTGTCACCCATGAAAGGTGTGAAGAGGTTTAACAAGAAAGGGAAGCTTAGTCCCCATTTTGTAGGTCCTTATCGGATTTTTAGGAGATTTGGTAAGGTTTCTTATGAGTTGGAATTGCCATCAGAGTTGGAAGTGGTTCATCCCATTTTTCATGTTTCCTTGTTGAAAAAGTGTGTTGGTGATCCAAGTTTGATTGTCCCTTTAGAGGAAGTGGGTGTAAAGTATAGTCTCACTTACGAGGGGGTTCCCGTAGAGATCCATGATCATCAGATTTGGAGGTTGAGAAACAAAGAAGTTACTTCGGTAAAGGTTCTTTGGAGAAATCAGCTTGTTGAAGGAGCTACTTGGGAAGCGGTAGAGGCCATGAAGGCAAAATATCCTCATCTCTTTCCTTCCGATTCAGTTTAAGCTTGAGGTACTAGTTTCCTCCTTAGTATGTCCCTCCTATTCTATTCCACCAGTTCCCCTCATGATTCTAGCATGCATACATGTTTTACAAAGTTAATTTATTAATTTACGAAGTTAACCCGCCATCGAAACCCTCAAGCAGCCTTGTCCCTACTCCCCGATGCCTCGATGGGCTATGCCACGGGCGTCGTGGCTGCAACGGCCTGTGGGGCCACATCATCAGAACCCTCCAGGAAACCCCCAATCCTAGCAAGCTATCCGACACCTTGGCCGATAGGCTATCGTGGGCTCGATGCTCGTCGGGTAACCCGTGAGGCGGCCAAGTTTCCTGAAATTTCTTATTTAAGTCCCAGGGCTATTTTCATCATTACCCACCCTTTTAACTCCTAAATGACGTCATTTTGACTATTTCTAGTAGAGTTTTTACCCTTATTAGCCGAAGTCCTATTTCATTACCTCATTCATCTTCCAAAAAGGGAAAAAACTCTCCCAAGTTCAAGGTCTCAAGCTTCAAGTTCAAGTCTCCTAAGTCTTGTCAATTCAAGTGGGTTAGCTCTAACCAAGGTATGTGGGTATTCAACAATGGGTTCTTTTTACCCTTTTTCCCAAAATCCCCAATTCTTATGTTGAACTATGAACTTATGAAATTAGGGTTTTGATTTAAAATTGGGGAAAATTTATGAAATCAATTTTTATGTTTAAATTCATGTTTTCTTATTGGTTATTCATGATTTGATTATGGTTCCTTAATTAGTTTTAAAAGACCAACTATGAAGATTTCTATCATGATCCCATGAAAATGCATGTTTTCAAGAGAAAGTTGGCATGATTAGATATCATGGCCCCTATGTATTTATGAAATTGCATGTCAAATTCTTCAAGTATGAATTTAGAAAGAAAAGAATGTTTTGAATTATGTCTATGCTAAGCTTTATGAACTATGATATAAAAGTTGCATGATACCCGATGTGTTTTCATGCTTTATGAACAATATTTGGCATGAGAGTATGCCATTATGAAATGATGAGCTATATGTGCATGTTTTGGGAGTAGTATTTAGCACCGAGCGATGAGGGTTCGATTACCCAAATCCAGAAACTATGTTGCCAGCGTAGTTTATGATATGATATGTGCCTTAAAGGATTATGAGAGTGGATCCACATCTTTATGAATGGTATCCTGTGCTTTAGCGGGCATTAGGACAGCTTTGCCAACTAGGGTAATATAGTTGGGTATGGTGACTCGTTCCTTGGCACGATTCAAGTCAGCTTTGCTAACTAGGGTTATATAGTTATATTCCATTAAGCTCACATGGTCTCATGTAGGTTATAAGAAGCTCCCCTATGTATGATTTTCCTATGAATGTTTTCAAGTTTTCTAAGTTTTACAAAGTCTCTTATGAAATCTTATTTTGAAGTTTGGCTTATAACTTATGCTTTGCCCTTCTATGGCAATATGCACTTATGATATCATATGACATATGAACTCTTTATAGGTATGATTTAAAGCATGTTCTACCTTACTTATGCATTTCTCACATATTCGATACATTCCATAGTACTGACGCATTTTGCGCTCCATCCCTTAATGATGCAGATTCAGGTGTTCCCTTCTAGGCTCGTGGCTAGACGAAGCCGGATTTCTAGGCAGCTTTGTTGAGTCCTCATAGTTCGAGGACTAGATTTTACTCTAGCTATTATGTTTCCCTTTCCTTCAAATTGTCGAGTTAGTTGGGGTATTGTCCCATCAACTCTCTATGCTAGTCTTAGAGGCTTTTCAGACATAGATGCTATTCGATGATTTTTGAGTTGTATTCCCTATTCGACTCTTTATTTATGATTATGCCTCCTATTTTTGATTTCCTTATGATGCTTCCGCTATGTTTTCCTTTATGTTTACTTTATAATTCTATGACCCAGGGTTAGCTTGGGATCCTTGTGGTCCCGAGTCCCGTGTTACGTCTAGGGGGTAACCTCGGGGAGTGAAAATTACCAACTCATCAGAACCCATTATCAACCCAACACATAGTGAATCTAATAGCTCAAAACCAATTGCATTAAAATAAACTATCATTCACAACCCAAAATTACTAAAATAATAAGGTTCTGTGGAAATACCCCAAGAAGCTGAAAGTCATCGTACCAAAACATCTACCAATGTGTAGAAATGGGGATGCAACCCTAAAAAAATAGAGTTAAGTCCGAAAAAAGTGGACTAATACTAAACTAGAAAAAACCATGGTAGCCCAAAGGAAGAAGCTCACCCTTGGAATCTGGAATCGCTGGGACTATATTTGAGGTTACGTAGGAGCTGCTGGAATATGTCTTATACTCACAAAAGGAAAGCAAGTGCAAAATCAGTGCACAACCATAGTGTACTGGTAGGATCATCGGCCAGCTCCAACAAACAAGATATGAATAATAAACTAGAACTGAGTAAAGAAGTACAAACATGTAACAACACCCAGCAATATATTCCCAGACTCTCAGTCTACCTTCTAACTTATCAACCATATGAACAGATTCAACAACCATTTAAACAGTGAACAATAACAATTACCCTTTTTACGTCATCCGGACCAACTAGGGATCCCTAGACTGATACCTAAGTGTTAACATGCAATGCCCGATCCATCCAAGGACCATCTCCACATTTAAGGGTAGCAATCTGGCCTCTCAAGGACCAATATGCGAAAATCACAATTTCAACAATCAACCTGGTCCACTCATGGAACCATCGACAAAATACAATTAATAATATATATATTTAAACTCATAACAGGCGTGGTACCCGAGCCAACCAGTATAGAACTTGTACCAGACGTGGTACCAAGCCAACCATTAGTATTCATACCAGGCATGGTACCCGAGCTATCCATTAGTATACCGTACAAGGCGTGGTACTCAAGCCAACTGAATGTCACACAAAATCCAACAGTCAATAATTAAATGAACAGACACACACTTGTAACACCAACAAGAAACAAAACCAAATTCATTTCACATAATTGATACCTGGATACTTAGACATTCATAACTTCATTCTCTAGGCATGCAAGCATATACATCACCAAGCTAAAGTTACATGTACATACATTGAATTTGGAAAGACAATAACCATCACCTACCTCAAATAGCTTGAAAACACTACTGGGCCGGAGCCTTCCTATTTTCCAAAGCTTTTGCTCGTTCATGGTCTAACAATGATTACAAATATACCAAAATTAGTCCAATGGCCTAAAATTACTCAGATTATACTCAAATCCTAATTCCCAGGCCAACTCTTGATCGTTCCACCAATCCCAGGGCTTTCCCACCATTAAGTCACCTAAAAACTACCATTTAACGGTTACATTAAGCAAATAAGGGTGATTTAATCATGAATAAATAGTAATAATCATAACCCAAGAATTCCAAAACCTAGAATCCATTTTTTCCCTAGATTCTACATTCTTAAGTTAACCCAAACCTTCCCCCAAGCCCGTAGTTAGTGATTCTACCATGTAGAAATCATAGTACTAAGTTAGGGGAGCAAAATCCTAACCTTTATGACAAAAATTAGTGTAAAACTAACTTGGAATCGCCAAAATCGCCTCTGCCCTTCCCTAAAATGTTCTTGAGAATTTTTGAATATTTTTTTGGAAGTTTCTGCATTTACCCCAAATTATTCTGCTATAACGGTCTGTACACTGCTATAGCAATGGCATCGTAGCAGAACAGACTGCTATGGCAGTGCTGACTGGTTTTGACTTCTTCTATAGCGTAAATTTCTCTACTATAGCGGTAGATGTTGTAGTACAGTGTCAACCACTATATAGAACTTTAGAAAATCCTCCAAAAGTGCCCATTTTATAACACACTTCAAATCCTGACAATTTAAAATGACTCATTCATGTCAACTGGGATATCGAGAGTTCTACTCACCCGAATTCACTTTCAAAAAGTCCCCCAGACTCCTTAAAGTTTTGCCTAACAGAAAAACTAGCTCGACCTAATATATTCTACCTAATCCTCTCCCGAAATTTTCCTAAACCATACTTTGCTCAGAATCCATTCGAGGCTAGCCTATCCTAGAATTTCCAACTCCTAAATCAGAAAGTTTTCTAACCCGAAACTTAGCATGAAATGTTCACCGGTAATGACGAAACATGTTGTTACATGCTTGAGCACACCTTGATGCAAAATAGGGGGTCTTATGCCTTGATTATTGCTTAGGAAGAAGGAAATGAAGCCTAGTTTGAAAACTAAGGCTATATTTGTAATTGTTACTTAAAGAGTCACTTTTGGAATACTTTTGAAATGAATTACCCTAAACTACAAATAGTGAAAATAGCTCTCTTAGAGTTTTTGTTTTGGATGATCATAGACTTATCTTCTCTTGAGGGAATCGAGATCTTGGTTAAAGCTTTTATTGGTACTTGTTTGAGATTCAATTCCCTTGAGGTTCCTTTGATAGTTTAGGTGCTTGTTTGGTAATCATTCAATTAAAAGTTTTGATATCCTTATCATGATTGTCAATTGAATTCCATACTTGTTTCTAACTTTTATGTTCTTAGATTAGGGTTTTAATTTCATAGTTAGGTTTACATAAATTGGTATCGAGAGCTTGGCTTAGATTTGTTCTCACAAATTTAGTCTTGGGATTTAATATTCAAAAAAAAATGCTGAAATTTTTCTTGTTTAATTTCTTGTTTTTGACACTAGTTTTTTATTCTATAATGTCTTCTGAGTCTATATATGAAGTTTTAAGTGATTTCAAGTTGTATGAAATATTTTACCATAGAAGGTTCTGAAGCTTTGAAGACTTGAAGAAGTTTCAAGTAGGTCTTGTTGATTAAGGGTTCAATCGAGCTTGATAGTGATTGGGATTTTGTCATGATCTAAACTGTCGTGATTGACACCCAAACTATTCCTTCGGTGGGCAAACCATAACTTACCAATTAACCCAAGAAGTTACAGATTCATTTAACAAATTTAAGGCATTCGAGAAATAATATTAAGAGTTTTAAATATCAATAAAGTAAATGTGCAGAAGTCTAACTATTACAATCTCAAAACCTGAAAGTAATCGTACAAGGACTCTAGCTAGCAAATGTCTAAGAGTAGCAAAAACAGATAAAATAATGCCTAAAGGAAATAAACATCTGTCAATAGAGGATCTGTGGCAGCTTGGATAGGAAAGTAGCTCACCCTCAGATCAAATCAACAGGTTACACTAAATGTGAGGTTGCGAAGAAGACTCTGGGACCAGGTCCGCACTAAAAGAAAAGTGCATGAGTAGCATCAGTACAAACATTGTATACTGGCAGGAATCATAGGCCGACTCATATTAGTAATAAGTATATATCACATAGTCAAATAAAGCAGTAGATAGGTATAACAACACATAACCAAGTAACTCATGAATCAAGTAGTCAACAACAACCAAGTAAATAAACCCAATTCAGACATATCAATGTAAATCAATACTGAACATATAAGTCACCAAAAATAGACATATGAAGTCATCACAAAACTCTACAGGTATAATGCAATCACAACACAATTATGGAACTATATCCATACTTAATCACAGTTGTATAGCCTCTATATCTCAATAGTCTCACTTTGTACCAAGTCTGAACACACATATATCACTCATCTGTATACACATGCTAAAGGGTTTTATTTTTTCCGATCTAGTAATGACCTATAGGGGACCCTAGGCATCTATGTACCATCACATAACTGCTCGTTTATAAGCTCACATTTGACTCGAGACATTCATAACTGCTTGTATGTAAGCTCATATCAAACTCAAGCCACTCATCTTTGAATAATTATATTTTCCTTATTCCTCTCAACATATCTTAGTATGTTCTCTGTTCAGTCATCTCACAAGATAAAAAAGACAAGTACACACCACAATCATAAGTCATATTAAGACAGACTTTAAAAATTTAATAATTTATTCATGCAAGAAGTGTTAAGCCTATAAGTATCAATCACAGTCTATGTTTGAAAACCAATCATGCATGCTTTACCAATTCATAACACATTCAAGTGACTAATCAAAATCAAACTCCAAAAAACTCATAACCTACCTCAATTGAAGAACTTGAACAAGAAAGCTACTTCACGTGAGCCTTCCCTTTCCTTAAAGTCTCAGAACGCTGAAGGTTTAAAAATAATCAATGCAAGAGTATTTAATCATCTACTCCTAAAATAATAACTTTGGGAATTCAAACCCACCTAATTCTATAATTCTTAAAGGTTTAAACCATTACCCAATCCTAGTCTAGTCCCCATTGATCATATAATTCTAAATCATGGAGTTTCTACCCCATTAACCCCCTTAAAGTAGTTTCTATACTAAAGGTATCATCTTTATTGGACTCTAGGTCCCAAAACACCATAACTATGTATTAGAACATAAAATTCTATTCTAAGAAGTATTAATTAACAACTTAGAAGCATAAAAAATGATAATTACATCCACCCATTCATTTTCTCATAGTTTTCATAAATTCTAGGGTTCTAACCATAATCTACCATTTAAGCCACCCCTAGCTTTGGGAAAATTGCCTCACAGGTCTCTGGAATAAGTTTTGAAGTAATGAGGGTGAGAAACTCAAAATAACTAAGTTAAAGAACAATTCTGTCTCACGTCGACTACTGCAACAGTTGATATTTTTGCTACGATGGCCCCTCTATGGCAACCAATGCCTCGCTATGGCAAGATCTGGCATTATCACTAATACCCACTATAATGGAACTTTGATCGCTATGGTGATCTTGCTACAATTAAAAACTCACCACTGCAGTGGTGCCTTGTGAACCAGAATCTCGGTAAAACTGTACCAAATTTCCTTTCACAACACAAGTATTATTTCAACACACCACAATGTAAATCAGACGTGTATGCCACTGTAAAAACTTTCTATGAACTCACTCATAGTCTCAGAATTTCATACAAAGGTCTAGTTTACTAGGTCACCCTCTAATTGAACATAACACATTACAACAATGCACAAATCATCATAATTATACAAAAGTTTTTGGTGTTAAACCTCTCTATCTTTGAGTATTATTAGCTCAATTTTACTGTGGGGACTCTAACAAGGGTACTATGGACCTAACCACCCCATAATGATCGGGTGGATCATTACATCAGATACCAATTAAACCACCATTCATTCCTAAATTGTCAAGAAGGGAAACAAGGGAAGAAATACCCGACTCAGTGAAAAGCTAGGGATACTTGCTACACATGTATGATTTGGTCTCCTAAGTGGCCTTCTTCACCATATGGTTCATCCACTGGACCTTCACAAACAAATTCTCTTTAGATCTTAGCTTATGGACCTCTCTATCTAAGATAGCCACAAGATCCTCTTCATAAGATAAATTCTTAACAAACAAGACCAAGCTAGCGTTTGGCCATAGATTCCAAAAATATATTTGGCAAGATATTTTTGGATGAAGTTTTGGGTGATGTTTCACCATGTATTTGGAAAAAATATTTGACTTTTTCAAGAAATATGATTTATACCCTTATGTTCTAAAAACTATTTTGAATATCCATAACTTTGTATTATAATTTTATAATAAACATATTCCATGATAAAAATTAAACTCATAGATTCTAAGATCCAACATGCTTATAAACAATTTCACAAACCAGTGTAGAAACTACTGAAATTTTTCTCAACTCACAAATGAGCATTTAATTTTTCTATTTATATTACTTTTAACAAGTGCTATGCAATAATACTCTTACATGCTTGAGTCAAATAACAAGGTTTCTTAATGGGGTTGGTTGAGAGGTAGATATTAGTTGGTATTAATAAATGATAGGATATTTTTATAGAATATAAAAGTTTGGGGTAAAATTTAAATTTTTAAAAGTTTTCAAAAAGTAGTATTTGGCCCAAAAACTAGTTTTTCTAGTTTTTGCGAATTTGGGGGTTTTGCCAAAAATATTTGCCAAAAAGTGGCAAATTATATGACCAAACACTTTTTGCAAAGTTTTTTTCCCAAAAACTACACTTTTTATGGCCAAACGGGGGCCAAAGCCCAGCAAATGATATAATTACCATCACCATGATACTTTTTCAACATCAAGACATAAATTACACTAAGTAAACCCCCAAAAAACCTAGAGGTAAAGCCAATTCATGGGCTACCTCCCCCATACATCTAAGACCATCACAATTGCAAGGTGGGCCACCGCGATCACAATGAAGGGTTAGTAGACCCAATCCGATTTCCTTCTTCATAATTGTGAGGCTGTCCATTACGATCACAATGAGTCAGCTAGGGTGGTCCTTGCAATCACAACAGAGTTCCTTGTGATAGCGATGAAGGACCGCTAGCAATATATAATTCTTTCCCCTAATTTTTAATTTATTTTCAATCGAATTTCCTCCATTGTTGTGAGCGCAAAGATCAAATATTATTGTGGGATCATCCAGTAAAGCTTAGGGTTGTTGGGTCCTCATCCGTGATAATCTTCCCTTGCTAAAATTCATAAGTTCCTGGATTTAATTTCATTAAATTCCCTAATTTTATTCTTGTTTTATTTCTTTAATTTGTGGCTGTTTTGACCTTATTTTGTGGACTGCTCTTGCTCAATTTATTGAGCATGTAATCCTTGTTGCACAAGGGGCATTATTGTGAGTTCTACTATTGGAACTCATAAACAGGCCCGGCGAGTGAATTTTAACCTGATTTTTAACGCAATGCATAAATTTGCATTATGGGTATCATTGTACTCATTTCACTGAGTAGATCGTTATTTTGATAAGGTGGTAGCAGTCAAAAGCTTCTTAAAAGGTAAAAGCTCTAGGTTGGTGGGTTTATGAGTGCGTGTTCAACTTCCAGGTAGGTTATGACTTACCTTATTTTAGGCTTTGCTCGTCCAAGATATTTGTATGATAACTTGCTAGGTTGGTGGGTTTGTGTGGCTTGAACACATTCTACCTAGGTATTTATGATCCTTATAGCTTTTTAGGGGCCTTAGAGTAGAATTACGCTTTGGAATCCTTAGTTTAGATAGTCGCTGCTCCTTTAAGACATGGCTTAGTATGAATAGTACCTTTGGGATTAGAGTTGCTTACCTTAGCTTAGTTTTGGTTGTGTATGGCCTTGAGGTAATTAGATTAGGGATCCTTAATTTAGAATTAAAGGAGGATTTTGTGGTAGAGTAAGCATTTATTATTTGATTTGTACTTACCCTTTCTATTTCATATTTATCTTGTATATTGAGTATTTGTGGTCCCAAGGTCATGAGGGCTGGATTGGCTAGACTCTAGGTCAGCATGCCTTGCCTTAGATAAATTTTAGTTAGTTATGTGCTTATCTCGGTTTTTGTTAGTTGCGTGCCATAACTTAGTTAGGATCAATTGCTTGCTTTAGGTGGGATTCCTTGGGATTTTATATGTTAGTATAGCATTTTCTGAATGTACTTACTCTAGAATAGTATTGTTTTCTTAGTACGTGGACCATGAATTTCTTTATTCTTGTTAGATGGATTTTGTTATGCTTATTGGCTTGGTTTTCACCCTTCTTCTCGTGTTATTATTTATTTTACCATGGTATATTTGTAAATTTGCATAAAATATAGTATTCGATTCAAAAATGAGATTCTTGGAATACGTTAGATATATTTGGACTTCTTAAAGAAATGAACTATATTTTGAGAAAGACTTACTGGTTTTTAAACTTGCATACCCGAGGAGACCCGTGTTATAGGCGGTTTTACTGGTTTTTAACTTGCATGCCCAAGGAGACACGTGTTCTAGGTAGTTTTACTGGTAATCATAGTTGGAATTCTTGATGGGAAATGATTCAGATTAGGTATATAGATTTTTGTGAGTCCCTCATGATTCCTTCTTTTGAAAGCTATGTCTAGAGGAGAAGTATACGATACTGTTGGTCACTTCATTCATCTCAAACTACATATTACGGCATTCTTCCGCATTCACTTCCCATTATGGTTGGTTTCTAATTAGTATTGCATGTTGTTTGTATCCACCGGGCTTATGGGGGTTCAGTTGGATTTATTGGTTATTGTTTGTACCTTCTGGGCTTATGAGGGTCCGGTTAGGTTATAGTTAGATTATTACTTTACGCTCTCTGAGTTATTATTTATACTTACCTTATTTGTTTATCTTGATCTGTTACTAGCTTCCTAACCCTTCTCTTACTTACCCTTAGTATATATATATTTGTATTTATTATACTTGTATCTTAATTGAGCTCAATCGGCCTATAATGCCTTGTAACACCCCCAAAATTCTAAGCTAAAACCCAAACCATTTTCCATAGGAGTCATGATCAATTCCCTAGTGTGGGAAGAGTTTTGAATATTAATCATGTTTATAAGAAACTCCTAACAACAAGTTAAGTTGAAAGCCCCTCAACCAAAGAAGTTTTCATGTAAGACTAAACTAAGGTTAAGTTCAAACGATCATTGCTCCTAGTATATAAAGAGTTAGGTGGCCTATTACCCACCAAATTAAAGGTCTACGAGCCTTCTTTTCAATGCTCCCAACCGCATAATAGTCAGAGTCCAAAGTAAAATGTTATGATCAGTTTACCAAGAAGAAGTCTGTCTGACCATAAGTTCGTCGAATTTTGGATATTAAAACAGAAGAGAAAATGGTCCATTTTCCTAACTGTTTCCAGGACCAGAAACTCAAAAAATTCAAGGAGTTAAAACGCTTAAGAAAACGGTCCATTTATGGCCAAAATGGACCGTTTTGGCAACTGTTTTGGATGCATTTTTCCTTTCTAGACCAATTCGGATTTAATTTGAAATTGCCTATAAATAGGACCCCTAGGGTATTCACTTCATTTTTTTAGCAATCTTCTTTAAACAAGTTAGTTTTCTCTAAAGTCAGTTCTAAGAAGAAAAAGAGTGTTCATCTCCAAGTTCAACCTAGGGCTTCTTTCTCAAAAGCTTCAGAACTCGTTCAGTAATTCAAGAATCTTCTACAACCAGGTATGTGGGATTTCAATGAGGGTGCCCTTTCACCCTCATGCCCAAAGTTTAATATTTTCACATGATTTTACAAGTTGTGAAACTAGAGTTTTTACCCAATCATGCTAAATTTTACATAATTCAGTCCTTATGATTTCTAGATAATTTATATCCTATTTTAGAAGATTTGCACCATGTTTTCAATGACTTGCATGATCTTTTACCAGAACTTTAAGTTATCGAGAATTTATCCTAAAATTATAGTATTTTTATGAGAATGGGTTTTCTTCAGAATTTGACCTAAATTACCTTTCAAGCATGAAATTAGTCAGTTTTCAGTCTACAAGTTCTCTTCGAAACTTCTCATGAGTTAACTTCTCCCTCAAAGCTCAACTCAGATTGTCAGCATTCAGTCTACTTAAGTATACATGATTTTCAATCTAGTTATTTTAGTAAGAAAGAACTATGCATGATTTAGCAGGCTTCAGTTTACCTTCAATATGTTTTACAAGAATATATTTTAAATATGGACTTTCCACATATGCCATCAATGATGAGGAACTTAGTAGGTCTTGTGATAAGCATGGTATCAAGATATGCCATCAATGATTACAAACTCAAAAAGCTTCATTCATGATTAGTATTACATCTTGATATGTCCACATGCTTTATAAATAGTTTTAAGTTATACAGTCTTCCAAAACTCATCTAGATTAATTAGGTTCTGATGTAGCATTCTAGAAATTTAGTTTTAAATGAGCTATTAACATTCAGTTTAGGAGTAGTACTTAGCACCGAGTTGGACTAAATTTTAGAGTACCTAAAGTCCCAGAACTACGTGCCACCGTAGGTTATTTAACCCCTCAGTTGAGCCTCAGAACTAGTGATCACATCAGCCAAGCCTTTATACCTTGGCAAGGTATATTGGGTCCTCTCGATGGGGCGTATACAATGGACTCCACATTTAGCTCACGTGGTTTATGTCAGTTAACAGACTCTCCCACAGAATTAAACTCAGTAGTTATGTACTAGGCCCTCAGTTTAGTTTTACAGCTTTAGTCATAGTTTTCAGAATATCCTTGCCTTACAGATTTTATGCACTTGAGTACTACACATTCAATTTATAGTTTTAAACAGCTTATTAGTATTTTTAGCATGCTTAGTTATCTCATAGTCTATGTATCTCACAGCTTAAAACTTAAAAACATCTTATACTCTTTAGTAAAGAGCCCATGTTTTACAGCGTTAACATATGCATTCTCAGATATCCATTCTTAGTCCAGCTTTCAGTTATGTTTCTAGTATATACATGTTTTTAAAGTTAGTGCAGTATCTCACATGCTCAGTACATTCAAAGTACTGATCACATGCCTTTTGTGTTGCATTCTTTTGATGATTCAAGTTTTTGTTCTAGCTCCCAGGATCATAGTCAGATAGATTGCAGCTTCCAGTCAGCAAGGAACAACTTCTTCTTCTCTGGGAACTCCAATCAGTTAGTAGTTATAGCAGTTATTTCAGTTGTTATACATTGATTAAAGATAGTTGGGGGTCATGTACCAGCTAACCATAGGTAATGTTAGTAGAGGCTTCATCGACACTCAGTCAGTCAGTTGTATCATTCTTCAAATGAGTTATATTTCAGTTTATAAAACTTTAGTTTAGTTTCAGTACTCTTCAACAGCTTAGCGTATGTTTTTAGCTTCCGCATAATATTTTTCAGTTTATCTATTTTTATTTAGTTGCTCATGAAATATGCCAGCAGGAAGGGTTATCTTGGGATCACTTGTAGTCAGTCAGTTTTTCTTGATGCAGATTTTAGTATGAGTTATCATCATTGATGAAGTCCTCGTGCGGAGTTGCTGATCGGTGATACAAGGTGAGCTCTCGACAACCGAAGTTGATATATCTCCCTCTATTTGGATTAGTCTTATTTTGCACTTTCAAAGACTATTTTGTATATGTATTTTATCTATCTAGCATATCTATGTCGTAGTGGCTCTTTTACTGACTGATACCAGATCTTGGGGGATCTTATCCTTTACCTTCTTTTTGTATGTATGCATATTCCGTTTGCTTCTCATTATTTAGTATTGATTTCCCATTTCTGTCTTATTCTCTTATTAGCCCATTACTTGTTGTTCCGGGTTAAGGGTTTGTCTTACTTATGTGTGGGTTATAGTAGGTGCCATCATGAGCTGAGATTTAGGTTGTGACAGATTGGTATTAGAGCTCTAGGTTCACCGGTGTCATTGGTATAAGAAAAAATATCTAGTAAAGTCTTGCGGATCAGTGCAATGACATCCTTATCCTATCTGCTGGAGGCTATAGGGCATTCATAGGAAAATTCCATCTTTTTTATTCCTTATCTTGCGTTCTTGACTCTATAAACTTCTGAACTTCATTTATTCCACTCGTTCTCAAATAATTAAGACGAGTAGGGCAGCAGGTGAGGATGAGGGTCCTGCACCTGTTGCTACAACACTTTCACCAGTGCCAGAGATAGATATTGAGGGTATACCACTTTATCCAGAGGGTTTGGTGCCAGCCCATCCTTCGGTAGGATTTATGGCTATATCAGTTCTTCAGGACACCATGTCTTGGACTCCGAGTCTTTTAGAGGGTGTGTCATAGGCAGAGGTAGTGCTTGGTGCTTTGAGTAGTGATGTGGTTAGGGATGAGTTTATAGATCTTTAGTTGGGTTTTATGTCTATTTCAGAGTATGTGGCATGGTTTCATGAGTTGAGTAGGCACACTACTATGACTATGCCTACAGAGTAAGAGATAGTTTAGAGATTTGTCAGAGGGTTGATTTCACTGCTCCATTTGGCGATAGATAAATTAGTGACAACTGGGGCTACTGTCACGCCCTGAGGCTACCCCTAGATGCAACATGGTTTTTAGTGTCACCAGTAACCCCAAGCTAACCCATGGTCTGGCATATCTAGACAATTTTTAATAAAGTACAAGGTGTGCGGAAAGCTGAAATGATTAAATATATAAGTTGGAAAAGAAATCCAAACATGTTTGAATATATAATAAAAAGTGAACATACTAAATCTGAAAAGTAAAACTGACAACTCAATAGCTGATTCTAGTTATATATCTGAAAGCCTCTAATTGATATGAGTTGTTGGGATAAGCCCCCAACTAACTATAATAATCTGAAACTGAAATATAAAACTTAAAAATGAAAGAATATCTATCGTCCTCGAACTATGAGGACTCACCACTGAAGTTTCCGTGTAAGGACAGGAAATCAAGCTAAGCATGGTCTAGATGTTGAGTGTCTGAACCTACATCATACAATGATGTAGCACAAAAGTATGCGTCAGTAATTTAAATGTACTGATCATGAGGGATATGTACTAAGCTTAACCATATAAAGACTGAACATGGAAATACATGTTGAAGCATAAACTGAAAGACAAGTAGAATGCAATGACCAAGTACTATCATAAGTATATAGCATGCTGAACTGAATAACTGAATACAAGATCAATGCAATATGAGTCTGACTGTGTGAGCTACTATTAACCAACATACCCAAAGCTGAGTTAACTATGGGGCCAACCTATAACCCTAGATGGAATGGTGTTCATACCTTGCCAAGGGTACAAACAAATCTGACGTGGATCCACTAAACTGATATCCACAAAGGATAAGGGTGTCAAGCCTAATCTGACATGTGACCCCTTTAGAACCTATGGTGGCGTCGTAGTTCTGGAACTCAGGGACTGCTACCAAAGGTCTCATCCTAAATTAGCGGGTGAGACTTCATCCCTTTATCCACTCGGTGCTAGGTATACTCCCAAATGAATACATAAGCAATGAAATGCAAGTTGAATCACTGGATAGCTCAAAATACTGATAATCATCTGAGAATGCCACATACATATACTGAAACTGATGGCATTCTAATTATGAAGCATAATTATCTGAATTATTTGCCTCACAAGTATAAATTATGAATATTGAATTTGACACAAGCTAGGGTTATGAAATTCTGAACATGTGACTATCCTAATTATCCAAGAAACATGTAGTCATTATCACACAAGCAATAGAATCTGAATTTCAATGATTCTCTAAGATTTAGGAACCCTAGGTCTGAATAATTCATGGAGAATTGAAGAACTGAACTGAATATGGGGACTCAATGGGTGGAAGGAACCCAATGATGAAATCCCACATACCTAGATGAGAATCTATGGAGAAATCCTTGGATATTAGGGGTTGAGCTTGAAGAATTCCTTCTACTTGTTCTTGAGAGAAATCGTCGCCTCTTTTCTCCTTTGCTTTCTAAGTGTGTGATGATTTTAGGAGAATGGGTGATTTAAGTAGTTTTTGACTAATCAATTAGGCTTAGACTAAGAAAATGACGTAGTTTAGGCTTTAAAAGAGGTAGGAAAGGTTTGGAATGCCCCTAGAAATTTCAAAAGAAAACTGCTGAAATTCACGACTCAGGTTCCACGGGTGGAAACCACGACTCGTGAAATTTTCGATGGATAGTGGATCCCACTGATGGATCCTTGCCCCCTTATTCTGAGCTACTTGAATGGGATTCCACACGGGTGGTCCATGACTCGTGGAAACTTCACAGATCATGGATCCCACTTGTTGATCCTGGGAGTTCATCTGCAGGATAGTTTCATGAGTAGTGTCTACGACCCATGAAAACTTCTACGGTCTTTAGTTCCTGTTCGTGAACTCGACCTCAGAGGGGCTGGCCTCTAATTTGAGGTCCACGAGTCCAGTCCATAACTCGTGGATCTGACTCGTGGAATGACTGAAACTTGAAATTTTTATTTCTTTCTGGTTTTCTGAGCTGAGTCTAGGCTTGGAAGTTCTGGAGTGTTACAATATCTCCCCCTTGGGATCATTCATCCTCAAATGAAGACTAAACAAACTGAGTTTGGAGGGAAAGAGCTGCAATCCCTACCAACTGAGTACTAAAAATTGATATCTAACTTAACCTAGTTCCATGGATATGCAAACGTGTTGAAATTCAAGGATAAGTGAGGGAACCTGATACTGAGACTGAATTACACAAGAGTAAACTGAGAAACTGGAGAAGAACTATTACCTCAAGCTGAAACTGAATCATAAGGGAAGAGGTGAGGGTACTTGGCCATCATGGCTGCTTTTGCTTCCCAAGTAGCTCCCTCGATAGACTGATTCCTCCACAAAACCTTCACTGAAGTGACTTCCTTATTTCTCAACCTATGAACCTGATGGTCAAGAATCTCAACTGAAACATCCTCATAGGTGAGGCTATCCTTTACAGCCACACTCTTTAAAGGCACTATCGATGCCGGATCACCCACACACTTCATCAACAAAGAAATGTGAAAGACTGGATGAACCGCTGCTAATTCAGCTGGCAACTCTAACTCATATGCCACATGACCAATCCTTTTCAAGATTCTGTAAGGACCTACATATTTGGGATTAAGCTTCCCTTTCTTGCCAAATCTCATCACCCTCTTCATGGGTGGCACTTTCAGGAAGACCCAATCATCGATCTCAAACTCTAAGTCCCTTCTCCTCACATCCGCATAGGACTTCTGATGACTCTGAGTTGTCTTTAGTCTTTCTTTGATGAGCTGAACTTTTTTCATAGCTTCATGAACCGAATTTGGCCCAGCCAACGCTGCTTCACCTACTTTGAACCAACCAACCGATGACCTGCATCTACACACATTAAGTGCCTCATATGGGGCCTTCTGAATACTGGAATGGAAACTGTTATTATAGGAAAACTCTATGAGAGGTAGGTGATCATCCCAACTATATTTGAAATCGATAATGCAAGATTTCAACATGTCCTCTAAGGTCTGAATGGTACGCTCTGCCTGACCATCCGTCTGCAGATGAAATATTGTACTGAGATTCACCTGAGTTCCAAGACCATTCTAAAATAATCTCCAAAAATAAGCTATGAATTGAGTACTCCTATCTAAGATGATAGACAAGGGAACCCCATACAACCTGACTATCTTGCTGATGTAGAGTCTGGCATAGTCTTCTACCGAATCTATAGTTTTAACTGCTAAGAAGTGAGCTGACTTAGTAACCCTTTCCACTATCACCCAAATAGAGTTGTGATGTCTGTGAGTATGAGGTAAGCCCATAATGAATAAATGTTGATAACCTCCCACTTCCAAGTAGGAATGTTATTATCCTGAGTCACACCTCTTGGTTTCTGATGTTCTACTTTCACCTGCTGACAGTTGGAACACTTAGCCATAAAATCTACAATGTACCTTTTTATGTCGTTCCACCAATAGACTTATCGTAGATCATGGTACATCTTAGTGGCATCGAGATGAATAGAGTACTTATAATTATGGGCTTCTATCCGGATCTGCAACCTCAACTCATCCACATTTGGTACACATAAATGACCCTGGTAGCAAATTACACCATCTCCCCCTTGGGAGAAAACCTCTACCCTCTGTTGATGAACTGCACCTTTTAACTAGAGTAATAGGGGATCACTATCTTGTTTACCTTTGACCTCAACTACCAATGAAGATTCTAACCCATTCTGGACTATAACACCACCATTTGTCGTGCCCAAAGGAAAAACTCCTAAATGATCAAGCCTATGAACATCTCTGGCTAATTCATTCCTCTCTTCCTCAACATGTGACACACTACCCATGGACAGTCTGCTGAGGGAATCAGCCACTACATTGGCCTTACCCGAATGGTAGAGAACATTCATGTCATAGTCTTTGAGGAACTGAAGCCATCTCCTATAATGAAGATTCAACTCTTTCGGGGTGAACACATACTGGAGGCTCTTATGATCTATGAACACGTCTACATAGACACCATACAAGTAATGTCTCTAAATCTTTAGGGAAAACACCACTACTGCAAGCTCAAGGTCATGAGTCAGGTAGTTCTTCTCATGAATCTTAAGTTGTCTGGAGGCATAAGCTATGACCTTACCCTACTGCATCAATACACAACCCAAGCTAACTCTAGATGGGTCATAATAAACCACGAAGCCATCTGAACCCTCTCGTAGAGTCAAAATAGGAGTTGTAGTCAACCGGGTCTTCATCTCTAGGAAGCTCTTCTCATACTCATATGACCACCGAAACTTGGCCTTTTATGAGTCAACTTGGTCAATGGGGTAGCTATGGATGAAAATCCTTCAACAAATCTCCGGTAATAACCAGCCAAACCCAAGAAACTCCTGATGTCTACCGGAAAGGTGGATCTAGGCCATTTCTTCACTACCTCAATCTTTTGAGAATCAACTCTGATTCCCTCGGTGGACACCACATGACCAAGAAAAGCAACTGCTTTCAACCAGAATTCACACTTACTAGACTTGGTGAATAACTGGCGATCCTTGAGAGTCTGTAACACCACTCTCAAATAGCTTGCATACTTCTTATCACTCTGAGAATATACGAGTATATCACCGATGAAGACAATGATGAACAAGTCTATATACTGCTTGAACACTCTGTTCATCAAATCAATGAAAGCTACAGGAGCATTTGTTAGTCCAAAAGACATAACTACAAATTCATAGTGACCATATCGAGTTCTGAAGGTTGTCTTCAGAATGCCACAATTTCTGACTCTCAGCTGATGTTAGCTAGATCAGAGATCTATCTTAGAGAAGCAACTATCCCTGAAGCTGGTCGAACAAGTCATCAATTCAGGGGATGGGATACTTGTTCTTGATTGTGGCTTTATTCAACTAACGGTAGTCGATGCACATCCTGAGAGAACTATATTTCTTACGTACGAAGAGCACTGGAGCACCCCTCGAAGAGATTATGGGTCAGATGAAGCCCTTATCTAAAAGGTCTTTCAATTGATCCTTCAATTCCTTAAGCTCAGTAGAGTCATTCTATAAGGAGGAATTGAAATTGGTTGGGTATCTTGAAGGAGATCTATTCTGAAGTCAATTTCCATTTCGAGAGAAACTTCAGGAAGATCTTCTGGAAACACTTCTGGGAATTCATTCACCACTGAAACTAACTCAAGAGTTGGGGTCTCGGAGTTTGAATCCTTAACCTGAATATGATGATAGATATACCCTTTGGAAATCATTTTTCTAGCCTTATGGTAAGAGATGAATCAACCTAAAGGCACTGAGGTACTACCCTTCAACTCTAAGACTGGATCATTTGGAAACTGAAACTGAATGATCCTAGTTCTGTAATCAACTTAGGCATAAAAGGAATGTAACCAATTCATGCCTAGAATAATATCAAAGTCAGTCAATTATAACTCTACAAGATCGGCTGAGGTGACTTTCTGGGAAACTGTGATAGGGCAATTTCTATATACCCGTCTAGCTATAACTGGATCACGAATTGGAGTAGAGACTGATAAGGGTTATGGGAGGATTTCTAGACTGACATCAAAATTTACTGCTATATAAGGAGTTACAAAGGAAAGTGTAGCCCCTGGGTCTAACAATGCATAAATATCTAAATAGAAGACTTGTAACGTACACGTGACAATATCCGGAGGATCCTCCTGGTCCTGTCGAGTCTGAAGGGCATAAAAACTATTTTGGCACTGACCACCACCTATACCAGATGAGGCACCCTTTTGAGTCGAGTGACCCACTGGATCTGCTGTAGAACTTGCCTGATTCTGCGGACGAGTATCCCTTCCTTTCTGAGAGTTTATTGGGCACTCTTTCATTCTGTGGCCTGGCTTACCACACCCGAAATAATTAAAATTGCCTGCCATTTACTTACCTTGGTGGTTATTACCATACCACTTACAAACTGGATGAGTGCACTCGCTAGTAACTGTACCTTGGGACTTAAAACCTGGCGCCCTATCCCGTCGGTCCTGTTTGAACTTAGGCACTTGGGAACTAGAAAAAGATGGGGATAGAGCTGAAGATTTTTGGTTGAACTGAGAGAGGTAACCACTATCTGACCTCTGTGAAGAGTAGTTAAATTCACCTGTTCTAGATCTTTTGTTGTCTCATCCCCCTTCCTTGATCTTTTCCTCTTCGATCTGTAGGGCATAGGTCACCAACCTAGAAATATCCATCTTCTTATTCATCATAGCAGTATTGCATTGCTTGACCATATCATCGGACACACCAGACACAAACTTACTCATTCGGGCCCTGGAGTCAGCTACCATTACTAGAGCATACTTAGACAGATGAGTAAACATGAGTGCGTACTACTTTACACTCATATCATTTTGCTTCAAGTTGATGAACTCTTGGACCTTGGCTTCCCTGAGCTCAAGTGGGAAGAACTTGTCCAAAAATTCAGTCTTGAAGTGGTTCAAATCCACTGGACCTGCATTAGCATAACGGGAATCCTTCCACTACTGATACCAAGTATAAGCCACTCCCTTCAGCTGGTAGGCGGCTAAATCTGCACTCTTAACTGATGTGACACCCATAATATATTTCATCTTCTGAATGTTGTCAAGAAACTACTATGGATCCTCTTCGGACTTGGACCCATAAAATTATAGAGGGTTCATCCGAGTGAAATCTCGGATCCTAGCTGCGGCAGAATTAGTCTGAGGTGGAGCTGGTGCCACATCTTGCTGATTCACTTGAGCGGTCATGGCTTGAGAAAGCATCTGAAAAGCAGCTCTGAATTTGGCATGATTGACTTGCTCATTCAAAGTGTCTGCTGGAGATGCTGGTGTTGGCTGATTCCTGGCGTTGGCTCTTCTAGGAGGCATTTTATTTAACGTGAAAAGCATGAGTTAGAAGTAGATTAAAAAGAGTTCTTACTCTATAGAATGAGCTGGAAGGGAAAGAAGGGAAGTTGTTCCTAATGACATCTCATAGCTTCTCCCCTATAAGTGTGGCGCGCTTCACACCCATGAAGAAGACTCTACTTGATGCGGGTTTCGGACACCCTAGGACAATTGAACCTAATACTTTGATACCAAGTTTGGCATGCCCCAAGGCTACCCCCTAGATGCAATACGGTGCTTAGTGTCACAAGTGACCTCAAGCTAACCCATGGTCTGGCATATCCAGACAATTTCTGATAAAGTACAAGCTATGCGGAAAGCTGAACTGATTAAATATATAAGTTGGAAAAGAAATCCAAACATGTCTGAATATATAATAAAAAGTGAACATACTAAATCTGAAAAGTAAAATTGACAACTCAATAGCTGATTCTAGTTCTATGTCTGAAAGCCTCTAATTGATATGAGTTTCTGGGACAAGCCCACAGCTAACTCTAATAATCTAAAACTAAAATATAAACTAATATATGAAAGCATATCTATCATCCTCAAACTCTGAGGACTCACCACTGAAGCTGATAAGTAAGGTCTGTAAATTGAGCTAAGCATGGTCTGGATGCTGAGCGCCTGAACCTACATCATACAATGATGTAGCACAAAAGCATGCGGCAGTACTTTGAATGTACTGAGCATGCAGGATATGTACTAAGCTGAATCATATAAAGACTGAAAATGGAATACAACTGAAGCATAAACTGAAAGACAAGTTGAATGCAATGACCAAGTACTATCATGAGTATATAGCATGCTTAATTGAATACCTAAATACAAGATCAATGCAATATGAGTCTGGCTGTGGGAGCTACCAGCCTAAACTGGCGGGTGAGCCTTCATCCCTTTGTCCATTCGGTGCTAAGTCTACTCTCAACTAAATACATAAGCAATGAAATGCAATCTAAAACACTGGATAGCTCAAAATACTGATAATCATTTGAGAATGCAACATACATATACTGAAATTGATGGCATTCTAATTCTGAAGCATAATTGTCTGAATTATTTGCCTAGAAAGTATAAATTATGAGTACTGAATTTAACACAAGCTAAGGTTATGGAATTTTGTACATGTGACTATGCTAATTCTCCAAGAAACATGTATTCATTATCAAATAAGCAATAGAATCTGAATTGCAATGATTCCTTAAGATTTAGGAATCCTAGGTCTGAATAACTCATGGAGAATTGAAGAACTGAACTAAATATGGGGACTCAATGAGTGGAAGGAACCCAATGATGAAATCCCACATATCTGGATGAGAATCTATGGATAAATCCTTGGATCTTAAGGGTTGATCTTGAAGAAGACCTTCTGTTTGTTCTTGAGAGAAACTATCGCTTTTTTTCTCCTTTTCTTTCTAAATGTCTGATAATTTTAAGAGAATGAGTGATTTAGGTAGTTTCTAACTAATTAATTTGGCTTAGACTAAGCAAAATAACGTAGCTTAGGCTTTAAAAAAGGTAGGAAAGATCTGGAATGCCCCTGGAAATTTTAAAAGAAAACTGCTAAAATTCGCGACTCATGTTCCACGGGTGGAAACCCCGACTCATTGAAACTTCCATGGATCATGGATCCCACTCGTGGATCCTATCCCTCTTTGTATGAGATACTAGAATGGGGTTCCACAAGGGTGGTCCATGACTCATGGAAACTTCCACGGATCGTGAATCCCACTCGTGGATCCTTGGAGTTCATCTGCAAGACAGTTTCATGGGCAGTGTCTTTGACCCATAAAAACTTCTACGGTCTGTGGTTCCTCTTCGTGAAACCGACCTCATAGGGGCTGCCCTTTTATCTGGGTTCCACGAGTCCAGTCCATGGCCCGTGGATTTGACTTGTGGAATGACTGACACTTAATTTTTATTTCTTTCTAGTTTTCTGAGCTGAGTCTAGGCTTGGAAGTTCTGGGGTGTTACAGCTACTTTTCTTTAGGTGGTTGATCATGTGCAGATTATAGAGAGGTTATTTCATGAGGCTTGTGGAGGCAACCATAAGAGATGTCGTGTTCTTCATCTCAAGGTAGAGGATTCTCTAATAGTGGTCAGCATCTCTACTCTCAGTCTAGTAGGCCACTTCAAGTGACACTACAAGGTTTAGATAGCAGTTATTCAGACCATGTTGGGCAGAGCATCCAGGTTCTGGTCAGACTTCTTAAGGTTTGCATTCTGTTCATTTAGGCCAAGGTTTCCAGTTTGGTTCAGTAGGATCTTCTTACCAAACTTTCTAGTAGAGATTGCTTTGAGTGCGGTGAGTTTGGGCATTTTGCTATGGATTGCCCCACGATCATACATTTTAGGTGGCAGAGTCGGCAGGCTATTACCCTCATGGTTCTAGTGCCACCGGCTAGAGGAAGTGCCCAGGGTAGCAGGGGTGGTCCCCAGATTTTTAGAGGTGGCTCTCAGCCAGGTAGTTCAGCTGGATTTTCTAGCTTAGCAGGTACCTCACATTAGGGCAGAGCTTCTCAGGGTTGTTATAATTATATGGTGATTGGTCACTTTTTTAGAGAGTGTCTCAGGTATGGATGGCTGAGCCTTCAACATCGATGGCTCATCTAGGTAGGATAGGTTTTCATGCAGGTACTCAGTTTGAAGGTGGACGCAAACAACTGTATGCCTTTATTGGTAGACCAGAGGTGGAGGCTCCAGATGCCATCTCCACAGGTACAATCTCCATTAACATCAACCAGTTTTTCTATTGCTTGATATAGGGTTTTCATACTCTTATGTGTATCTTCTTACTTTGCTTCTCGTCTGGTGTACTATGTGAGTCTTGCTAGTGCTTATGCATATAGCTACCCCATATGAAAATTCTCTTAGTAGTAGATCGAGTGTATCATCCTTTGGAGGTGACTATCTTGGGGTATGACGCACGGTAGGCCTTGTTATCCTTATTGGCTGCTTTTATCATAGTTTTAGGCTTGGTTTGCTTATCTCATTGTCTAGCGGTTCAGGGTGGTTTTGCCAAGACTTGTTAATCTGCTTATGTATGGAACCTCTTAGCCAGTATGGAACGGTGCCGATAGCTATGTGTCGAGGGGATTCAATTTTTTTTTTTAGGGTTTAATGGTTGGTAGGTTAGTGGATGGTTGGATTATCTTGCGTATATTTGTGGTACTAGTGTCGACATTCTTTCCTTAGGTCCATTTTTATGGTTAACGAGTATTTAGGGTGCGGTGGTATTTTCTAAAGATTGATTTAGCATCAACTTACTATAAGTAGAGGATAAGGATAGCAGACATTCCAAAATCTACCTTTAGGACTCGTTACGTGTACTATGATTTCCTAACTAGGTCCTTTGGTTTGACCAATGCCCCAACAACAATTGTGGATTTAATATGTCGAGTGTCCAGAGCCTATTTGGTTTCGCTTTCTATAGTGTTCATCGATGACTTCTAAGTCTACTTGAAGAATAGGGAGGAGCATGAGCAGCATTTAGAGTTAGGCTTTAGGCTTTGTGGGCTAGCAGGTTACTTTAGATGGTCTGCGAAGTGTTTCCTTTGGTTGCGGCACCATTGAATAGATTGATTCATAATGTTATTACCTTCTAGTAGTTTGATGAGTATGAGGCAAGTTTTCTAAAGCTCAGGCCTTGTGGATTTCAGCGACGATTCATACTCTTCCAGTTGAGGGCCAGAGGTTTATCGCATATTGAGATACTTATAGAGTTGGTGGTTTGTATGTTGATGCAACAAGACATATGCTTTTAGTCCGAAGGCAGAGAGTATAGAGGTTATGGAATTTCTAGTAGCTAAGTGGAAACCTTTGGTTTCGGGCATCTATTCCTTAACCAAGAGGTTGAATTGACTTGATGTTTCAAGGTCTAGCAGATTCTTGCTTGCGTGAAGGCTAGAAAGGCGACCTTAGACCCAGGTAGCATTTTGAGAATTTAAGGGTCGTAGTAGTGTTTCTCTAAATAGAATTTTGTTGAATGGCTATGGATTTTGTGGTATGCTTTCCATGTACTTTGAAGAGATTTGATGTTGTTTGGGTCATCATAGATAGGCTGAGCAAGTCTGCTCACTTTTGGGCAGTTCAGACTTTATGCAGTTCAAAGAAGTTTCCTCAGATCTACTTTGGGGAGATGGTCCATAGATATGGGTGCTTGTATCTATCATTTTTTATCATGGTGTTTCATTTACATCGTGTTTATAGAGGTTATCACAAAAAAATTGTGTGCCCGAGTTGAGCTTAGCACAGTTTTCCCTCGACAAACTGATGGTCAGTTGAGTGGATTATTCGGGTTCCATAGGTTATGCTTCAAGAAGGTGTTATGGATCTTTGAAGGTTTTTGAGACCAATTATTGGCTTTGGTAGAGTTCACATTGATGATAGCTACTATTCTAGTATTCTTGTGGTTCTATTCAAGGTATGGTATAATAGGAGGTGCATATTCCGGTGGGCTGGATTGATGCTTTTGAGGTCAGGTTTTTGGGGTATTTACTTATTGTGTGGTTCTATTGATAGAGTACGTGTAATTTAGGAAAGACTTCGTATAGTTAAAGATAGGCAGAAGGGTTATGCTGATTAGGGAGTTTGTGATTTTAAGTGTTTGGGGTTGAACCTATTTTCCGTGTGTTTGGGTTGATTGTATGTTCCAGGTGATTCTCATGTGTTTCGGTAGGAGTAGGTTCAATTAGTTGAAGCTTTAGATTTAGAGGAAGAGTATGTTGCTATTCTAGCCAGGAAGGCAAGTATTTTGGGTCTAAGTAGTTTTTCCACCGGTTAAATTTTAGTGGAGGTGTCATCCAGTTAAAGAGGCTCCTTGGGGAGCCAAGCTCGACATGCTAACTAGATATCCGGTGCATATTTCCGGTGGGCTGGATTGATGCTTTTGAGGTCAGGTTTTTGGGGTATTTACTTATTGTGTGGTTCTATTGATAGAGTACGGGTAATTTAGGAAAGACTTCGTATAGTTAAGGATAGGCAGAAGGGTTATGCTGATTAGAGAGTTTGTGATTTTAAGTGTTTGGGGTTGAACCTATTTTCCGTGTGTTTGGGTTGTGATTGTATGTTCCAGGTGATTCTCATGTGTTTCGGTAGGAGTAGGTTCAATTAGTTGAAGCTTTAGATTTAGAGGAAGAGTATGTTGCTATTCTAGCCAGGAAGGCAAGTATTTTGGGTCTAAGTAGTTTTTCCACCGGTTAAATTTTAGTGGAGGTGTCATCCAGTTAAAGAGGCTCCTTGGGGAGCCAAGCTCGACATGCTAACTAGATATCCGGTGCATATTTCCGGTGGGCTGGATTGATGCTTTTGAGGTCAGGTTTTTGGGGTATTTACTTATTGTGTGGTTCTATTGATAGAGTACGGGTAATTTAGGAAAGACTTCGTATAGTTAAGGATAGGCAGAAGGGTTATGCTGATTAGAGAGTTTGTGATTTTAAGTGTTTGGGGTTGAACCTATTTTCCGTGTGTTTGGGTTGTGATTGTATGTTCCAGGTGATTCTCATGTGTTTCGGTAGGAGTAGGTTCAATTAGTTGAAGCTTTAGATTTAGAGGAAGAGTATGTTGCTATTCTAGCCAGGAAGGCAAGTATTTAGGGTCTAAGTAGTTTTTCCACCGGTTAAATTTTAGTGGAGGTGTCATCCAGTCAAAGAGGCTCTCTGGGGAGCCAAGCTCAACATGCGAACTAGATATCCTCATATTTTCGATCCTTCAGGTACCTTTCTTTTTCTAACTTTTTAGGATAAAAGTCTTTTTAGTAGTGGATATTGTAATAACCCTCTAGGTCATTTACTCTATTTTCATGCATTTTTTGACGTTTCAAACTTTCCCACAGTAGCTACTGGTCATTTATGACTTGCTGAGACAATCGGTTTGGTTACCAGGCAGTTTGTTTGTATTTTAAGCCAATTTTCCTATTTTGATACTCTTAAAGTTTGAAGAGTTGATGTTGGTCAACATTCAGATTAAATAGGCTGGGATGAGAATTCCATCAGCGTCATTAGCTCCATAGAATAGACTTTGGGCTAGTGGTGTCACTCCCCGAGGTTACCTCCTAGACGTAACACGGGACTTGGGACCACAAGTGCCGCAAGCTAACCCTTGGTCATATCATTCTCAAGCATAACAAAAGATAAGCGGAAGCATAATAGGTAAATTCGGAATCACATAAATGGATAATCAAGTCAAATAGGAATACAAAATCCAGAAAGAGACTCAAAAGTTGTTTATGTCTGAAAATTCTCTACTCATGACATAAAGAGTTGCTAGGACAAGACTCTAGCTAACTCTAAGTGAAGAAAATATAATAGCTAACACTGACTAAGAACATAATTAGTCCTCGATCTAAGAGGACTCACCAACAGCTGACAGAAAGTGGCCTGGAAGCTCTAGCCACGGGTCAGAGTAGGAACACCTGAATCTGCATCATCAAAGGATGCAGCACAAGATATGCGTCAGTACTATAGGATGTATTGAGTATGATAGAGATGCATGAACCATGATAAAAATAGTTTAAAACATGCTTAAGAATGAACTTGTTACGTAAAGAAGGAACACAAATAAATATCAAGGTTTAAGACATGAAACATGAAATAAAGCTTAAGTTTCATAGTATAAATTCATATAACTTCATAGCTTGAAAATAAACATGTGGGAGTTTCTCTTAACCGACATAAACCATGGAGTCCAGTGTCATGTACCCCCACTGAAAAGAGTTGTCCTAACCGGCCAAAGTTAGAAACATGTCGTACCAGGATCCTGTCATAATAAGCCACAGAGGGCAACCTATGGTGGCAACGTAGTTTTGGACTTGGGTTATCTGAACCCTCATCTCTCGGCGCTAAATACTACTCCCAAAACATATAACATGTGCTCATATACATATGGCATATCTGATGCCAAACTTATTCATAACGTGTTCATACCCCGTATCGTCATACTACTCACGAAGTTGGGTTTAGAAATTAATTCATGAGCATTGATGAAACATCGAGTGTCTTGTCTTGCATAATACTTCATGACATGGAAAATTTTCATGGCTCTAGTTCAATTTCGTAAAACATATACGCTCATAGAACATAGGAACTAGGCATGCACATTCTTGAAAATCCATAAGGAACATGCAATCAAAATCCAATTTGCTTAAATCAACTTCATGCATGTAGAAATTTCCATGGTTAAACTTCAATTCATGAAATAAGATTTAACATGTAAAAACCCATGTGAAATCATGTAATTTAATAGTAATTTTATAATTAAATCATGAGAAGATCATAATTAGCAAAACCCATAAGAATTGGATAAGAACCCTCATTTGAAGATCATGAAATCAAAATTTGAATTAGGGATTTTGGGCACAAGGGTGAAAGGAACCCATTATTGATTACCCACATACCTTGATTGAAGCTAACCCACTTTTGAACTGAAAAGATTTAGGAGACTTGATCTTGGAGCTTGAGATTTGGAGCTTGGAGACCCTTTCCTTATCTTGGAACTTGATTGAGAGAGAATGGAAGAGAACTTAGGCTAAGTGGGAATAAAACCCCTTCTAATTTGCCCAAAATGACTTAACTTAGGAGTTAAAAGAGAGAAATTACAAAAATACCCCAAGGAAAAGAGTCTGAAACACTACTGAAAATTTCATCACAGGCTTCTACGGAGATGAATCACGACCCGTGGAATGGATCACAGTTCGTGGAAAGGGTTCGTGGTTCTTGGGTGAAATTTCTGGCCTTTGGACTGATTTCCACGAGTTGGTTTCATGACCCGTGGAAACTTCCACGACCCGTGGAACCTTCTCGTGATTTTCAGTAAAACAACTGATTTCCACGAATTGGTTTCACGACCCGTGGAAACTTCCACGACCCGTGGAACCTTCTCGTGGTTGTTGTCTGTCATTTTGACTAACAGACACCCTTTAGTAAAACACTGATAACTATTTGCTCTGAACTCGGATTAATATGCGGTTGGTGGCGTTGGAAATAAGATTCAATGACCTTTAATTTGGTGAGTACTAGGTCACCTAACTCTTAATATTCTAGGAGTTATAATCGTTTGAAGTTGACCCTTGAAAAATCGTACACTAAAACTCAATCGGTAAGAAAGCTTTCAACTCAACTTTGAGTTAGAGGTTCTTTATGACCCTTTTTCATATCTAGTTGTCACGACCTAATTTCTCGGTCATGATGGCACCTACAACCCACGGTAGGTAAACCAATCCCCGTAGCCCAGAACAGTTAGTAATGGGCTACTATCTAGCAAATAAGGGAACAAGACAAATAAAATAGATAAAAGGGATATAAATATATACATATGCGAAAACTAAACCAAACCCCAAGACCTGGTATCATAGTATAGAGCCAAACTACATACATGGAGTGCAAATAATCCAAAACTATATATACAGATGTCTCTGAATGGTAATAGAGTACATGAAGCAAAAGATAAACAAAGCTAAGCTCCGACCCCCAAGAGCTCACCCTCAGTCTGAAGTAGTCCCCAACAGATCTCCAAGCACGAATCACAACGATCTATCGGCGATGGCCCACGCTAGGATTTGCACCCAAAGATGCAGGGGGTAGGGGTGAGCACCAAATGCAAAGCATAAGGTACCCAGTAGGTATCATAGGCCCACTGGGCACATATAAGATAAAAGCGCAGTAATAGACAGAATAGAAGCAAGTAGTCACAGAAATCAACGAAAGGTACACATGAACTAGCCCAGAGAGAAATCAACAGAACCACATATGAGGCTAATAAGCAGAATATACATACCATAGGCACAAGTGAAAGTAAGAAATAACGCACCTGGGGTCCTTGCAACAACAGTGTATACAAAATAAGTTTACGAAATGGATGGTATACCGGTAACCTCAAGTGTAAGAAGAAGAGAGAAAGAGTAATAATAGGCATGCTCAGAGACATGA